>JAOTRC010000011.1:13853628-13863988 GCA_027497675.1 Cyprinella lutrensis | reverse complement strand
TTTCTCAAAGTCTTACGGGTTGGTACAGCATGGGGGTGAGTAATTAATGACTTAATTTTCATTTTTGGGTGAATATGGGTTTATTTAAACAAAATGTGTTTAAAATTGTTTTGATTAAAAAAATGCTTCCATTATATGCCATCTAAACTGAGCTAACTGATAGTGATGTTGTCCAATTTACCCTTAAACCATGAACTCTAAAACACAACAGCACATTCAGATCAGAAAGACTCTTTCTAGAGTGGCATATCAATGATTACCAGTCACATGCTAGATCACTTGATATGCAAGATGGTTACATTTGAGGACCTTTTTACAGTTTATTAATGCAAGTGCTGACACCTAGTGTTAGCTCAATGCACAGCAGAACTCACCACGCAGGTCAGGATACAGGTGTATGGCCCTCCTTCTACCCAAGTGTCTGTGACCTGAGCTTAACCAGAGGCTTTCAGTAGCACTCCATAATCCTAACTTTTATAGTTAAAACACATGTATCTAATGACGTAGTGTTAAACTCTCAAATAAAAGCAGCGTGCGAGTTATGGGGTCTAGGCTGTGTTACACACAGATCGGAATTTGTTGCCCAAGTGCAAATTCTTTCTTTCAAATGTTGTTTTAAATCAGATACATATCTGATATCAGGACATCCGACCTACGTCTAAACATACGTTTACCTACGTTTGGCCTACATATATTTTATAATAATACCACCAACAGAATATTTCATGTTATTTTGGACAGGAATTAATGTACACAGCTGTGTCTACAGTGAATGTAAAAAGGCTGAAAAAACAACAAAAATACTTTTACGGTTCTACCACCTGCTAATTTTAATAAAGCCTACATGTGAGATTTAAAGGGATAGTTCACTTTGAAATACATTTTTGGTATGTTTTAGCTTACCTCAAGGGCATCCAAGATGTGTCTTTGTTTCCGCAGTATTTTCAATTGTGATATTTTTAGGTCAAACTGTTCTTGTCTGTCAGTCATTTAATGGAGGTCTATGGTCACCACCTCAAAGAGCATGCGCAGAGAAGTCCAAATTAAACATGATTTAATGACTTATAATAAGTACACGTTGATGGCCTAGGACACGAAACAAGCGGTTTGGGTGAGAAAACGAACAACACTTGTATCGTTTTTTACCTCTTGTAACCACAGCCACAAAGCGCCCACGCCCTCAGATCACTTGGACGTGGCTGTGGTTACAAGAGGTAAAAACGATATAAATACTGTTCGTTTTCTCACACAAACCGCTGGTTTCGTGTCTTAGGCCATCAATGTGTACTTAGATTTACGAGTCATTAACTTGTGTTTAATTTGGACTTCTCTTTGCATGCTCTTTGAGGTGGTGACCATAGACCTGCATTATATGACTGACAGATAAGAACAGTTTGACTGCTGTGGAAAAAACATCTCGGATGCCTTTGAGGTAAGCTAAAACATACCAAAATTAATTTCAAAGTGAACTATCCCTTTTAAGGTACCTGATTATTTGAGAGCAGAAAGAAAAGGGATGCTTTTTTCTCATTAAAAAAACTGAATGGTTTCAAACCGACAGTCCCTCTTGCACATAGACAAACCCTGACCTCACAAACATTTTGTTCTTACGGTTACCATGACAGTGAGCATGAGATTCGTAATTGTGTGGAATAAGGCTTTGGGTCAACAGGACAGCTAAGCATTTTAGTGTAGTCACAGAAACACAGGCTCCTTCTGCAATAAATATGTTTTTTATTTGTTCTGTTGGAAATGAAACAACCATGGAAATGAAATTCAATTTAAAAAAACAGTATAAATAACATTTGTATTTGTATTAAATTCAATTAAATTGTTAAAGAAAACCAAAAAAAGGGGAAAAAATGTTTAAATAACATTTGAAAATAAATACAATAACGTAAAATAAAAATGAAATTAAATTGTGTAATGGCAACATAAAAAGAAAACAACATTACATGTGTATTTAAACTTTTATGAATATTTTTAAATGAATTTTATTTTTTAATTTTTTTTTTACTTTGATATTATTTTCAATTATGGTTGTAACTGTTTACAATTACGGTTGGTATCCGTTTAAGATGTGTTGTTAATTATGTATTCTCAGTGAGCTTAAGTGGCTACAGCTGGAGCTTTGTTGATTGGTCATGTGTTTGTATATCCTAGCGTTTTAAATTAAAGAGAGAAAACAGTACTAATAACATTTAAATTAAATCGAACTTATACTGTCTTTTTATTTTCTTTATTTGAATTAAATTTAATATATTTTAGCTTTAGTAAATAGACATGGAATTATTTGAGAAACCAATAGCACATTTTTCAGAGTTCAAATTCAAAACAAGAAAGCAAAAGCAGTTGTATCTGTATTTACACATGAATCAAAATCACCGGAAGCAAAATATCAGCTCAAATAGGCTGTTTCAGAATAGAGAGTGGAGTAAACCCACTGTGAATGAAGACGGCTGTTTATGAAGAAGCGGAACGAAAGAAGAACTTAACGCTGGCAGATGATGAGAGATCAGCCAATCAGAATCAATTACAAATGAGTAGACAGAGAGTGAATGGGAATGCTATGACCAGGTCATCCTGTTCTGTTTTGATTTATGATTTAATGCGAGCCAAAGCATGTTACACACACACACACTGAACTCGACTTTACCCTTGACTGCAGAAAAAAAATATGTAAAAAAACATGATGAACCCAATGTGAAGTCTGCTGTATGGACCTGTGTAACACAGAACTCACCTATTTTGGTTGCGCTGTAAATGTTTTCAACGGGAAACACAGAGCCCAGGCTATACAACAGCACCTTAGCGAGCGCAGGTATTAACTGTGTCGTTGTCACCAAGACGTTGACACAGTTACTCCTGTGTGTGCATGTGAGAGAGAGAGATTGTTTTTTGCTGCGTATGCTATAGTCTTTAATGGTAGAGGCTGATGATGCTCAAGAGACAGACCTGGAGCTGATGATTGACAGGGATTTGAGCGCAGTGGTCAGCCATGAGTCCGTGAGAGCCTCAACCTCTGCCCTCAGCTGGAGCCACGCCTCTCTTTTAGCCGGCCCCAGCAACCCTGAAAAAGATCATGAACAAAACCACACATTCATAACTAGTGAGTGTTTTATGGCATGAATATACACTCACCTAAAGGATTATTAGGAACACCATTCTAATACTGTGTTTGACCCCCTTTCGCCTTCAGAACTGCTTTAATTCTCTGTGGCATTGATTCAACATGGTGCTGAAAGCATGCTTTAGAAATGTTGGCCCATATTGATAGGACAGCATCTTGCAGTTCATGGAGATTTGTGGGATGCACATCCAGGGCACGAAGCTCCCGTTCCACCACATGCAAAAGACGCTCTATTGGGTTGAGATCTGGTGACTGTGGGGGCCATTTTATTACAATGAACTCATTGTCATGATTCAGCTGATTCAAACTTTTCTACTGGGTACATGGTGGCCATAAAAGGATGGACATTGTCAGAAACAATGCTCATTTAAACAATGCCCAATTGGCACTAAGAGGCCTAAAGTGTGCCAAGAAAACATCCCCCACACCATTACACCACCACCACTAGCCTGCACAACCCCTAACCATACCAATTTGAATTTCAGTATATGTATTTTTCTCCAGGCAAAACATTGGTGTTGACAGATTTTGCATAATAATCATAACCTAAGTCTAAATCTGTGATTTTAAGGTGAAGAGTTTCTTGTTGGGCCCAGTGATGTATATTAACATAACGGTTCTAAACTGAGGGCCGCAACCTGAAAGTGGATCACAGGTCCAATTCCTGACAACAAGGGGAAAAAAGCTAAATGTAAGTCATAAAATGCAATTAAGCATATAATAAGGGAAGGGTATGATAAGCAGGCAACATAAAAAGACTCTTCAACTTTTAACTGGGAGTAGAAAACTCTTTCGGCATCTTTTATTGTTGACTTCAAAGGTTTTGCAACCAAACAAATCCTGCAGTATTTTGGCACAATTTCATTCAGCCAGTTAATTTAGGCAGATGCCAAAATGGAACGATTGCATAGTTTGCCCTAATGCCTAGAAACCATTAACAAAACCATGAAACAAGATAATAAATATGGTTTGTGATGACCACACAACAATTATTGGTAGCCAAAAGCACAAATTCATCGAAATTCAAGAGACATCTTGAAACCCTGTCTAAAATGGTCAATTATCATATCATACGTCATGTTGAAAATTTTGCATACTGTCGTGCCGATGCAGTTCATGGTAAAATAATACATTTGTTTTTTTATTTTTATTTTTTTATTTTAAAGACACGTTTGTTTACTGTGTTCGGATACATCCTCCTGTGCAATTCCTTACCCTTTCCTGTTTTCAATTTTTATCGTTCCTTCCAAATCTCAAGCTCATCTTCTGTTTGCGTGTATAGGCATGTCTCTGTGTTTGTTGGGTACATGCTGTTCTCCTGATGCAAACCAATGGGAGAGGATTTACATGATTTCGTCTTGCTATTAATTAGTGAGCTCATTTATTTTGGAGATGGGAGGAATAACAGGCCTTCCACTCCAGCCTAGATTTACTGCATTCGCTTTCTATGTGCCGCTTAGAAATCTGAATGAAATCCAAGTCTAGCTTTCGGCTTTCTGGGTCTGTTGTAACACAGAAGAAATTAAGGCAAAATGTGATCTGTTAGTTTTGGCAAAATCAGCTGTTCCTAAATCACAGAATGTGTCTATTTTTTTTTTATTTAGCCCAGGTGTAAAAGTCCAGGATATGAAGATTCAACCCTACACATAAGGATGGGCCAATATTAAATGCTGCGCTACATAACTCACAAGGTAGATAAATTACACGTCGAATACAAAATTAGGAAGTACTGTTCTCCTTGAAAAACCTCCATGAGAAGTGTCTCATTTCCAACTGAGTTAGAGGAAAGTTTGGGAGGAGTGTGTTCATCTAATTCTGTCATTGCTTACTGTGAGGGTCTTGGTCATCCTGCCTTTGTTTATTTCACAATGATGACTTGCTGAATCTACAGTACAATAACCTTATCATTGCGCAGCTACTCTGCAAATAAGTGTGGACATTCATTTACTTTATAATTTAACCTATATTTTGTCTATTTTCTAGAAACAAAATAATCCATTACAAAGTGTAAACACTGCATCAATATTAAAATAAAATATTAAAAGGAAACAATAACTTAGACACAAGATGCCACCAGTTGTGTTTGCGTTTTCTTTCAAGAGTGATAAGTCTGCATATATATCCATGGATGATGGTGAATATTAGGAAAAAATTGACTACTGAATGTCACAACTGACCAATGTGATTTAGATTTGGTAAATTTGGTGATTTATCAATAGATAAGATTAATTATGTTAACCATAAAAATCCTCTGATTTTAGATGAAGAACTTATCACACTTCCCATTTTTATGTCTGATGGTGACTAACTTTCCATTCTAGATCAAACAATAAACCAAAATAAATCTTACTTCCTTTCATTTAGGATGTAGCCATCAGACTTTCGAAATGATCAAACCCTCTAACAAACTTTTGACTCAATGTAACCTTGGTCAATGGAACTTTGAAAATGAACTAAACATTCCATTCTTGTATTGTGAAATGATTGACAGAAATATTAATGTTTTTTGATGAAACAGAATATTTTTGCTGATGTCACTTGCTTTAAACAATTTAAACAATCACATTGATAGAACGTGACATTTTTAGTCATGATGATTCTATTTTGATGTGTCTGGCTTTATCCTATAAAGTCTGTTGTATTATTCTTTTGGGTTCTCTGATATCGAGAACTCCCGGCCGTAATAAAAAGCATAATCCTTTAATAACTCAAGTCTGTCATTTAAGCTGCGCAGCAAGAAAACAAGTAAGTTAGAATTATCGACTCGGCTGTAGTCGACTGGAGACTCGCTGGAGCGTGAACTTAGCTAACATAGAAGCGCAAGAGTAAGTTATGGTAGTATAGTTACAACACCAATCAGAAGTCAAGTATTACACAGCAGTGTAAAAAGGGTATATAATGGCTGCTTTTTCTGGCAACATTTGAGACCTAGCTTGAGCTAAACAGAAATCCATTTAGGTTTGTTTGGTTTGACAGCCAGTGTTGAGATGTGTAGGGTGGTGTCATCCTCAGATGGAGAGTTCACAATGTTCTTTCTTCTAATTAATCAACGTTATCTCTCTGTTCTCTGTTTCAAAAGATAACAATCCACATAACTAGACTTAATAGCATCCTGCATTACTCTCTGGGGCTTCTTGGATGTTATTTTCATGCACTTTTGGACATTACTTTTGTAATATTTATATTTTGTTTAGTTGAAAATGTGAACATTCTGGAAAGACCACTGCTATAAATAACATATGAAGTAAATTCCATATTCTTCCAGAGACACAGATGCTCTTTCTGTGATGGTAAACAAAGAGAGAGGCTGTAACAAATGCTGATACAAACAGAAACGCAAAACACAAAAAAAAAAATGCAGGAAAAGAGAGAGAGTGAGAGTCAGGGAGGAGGGCTGTTTTTGGATACATTTGTTTTATGTGTGGATGCGACACAGCATTGGAATGCATTGGACCAGAATACAGTTCTCCAGGGTTCGGCCGTAACACAGGAATGTTTCGGAGCATAGCTGCACTCATCCGTCAGCGCTGCAAGCCCACCCGCCTCCCCCCCTCTACATTAGCTGCTACTTATTGCACTGGCATTAGCAGAGAACTGGAGAACACAGCTAATAAATTACTTTGCTTTCAATTATTTTCCCTCCCATATTTCAGCCCAAGGCATGTAAAGTAAACAGTGCGAGAACGAGAGGGGGAGAGAAAGAGGTTTTCTTAAATCGACCCCAGTAGCTGAGAGCCTCAGTGCAGTTGAGCTTGTAAGAGTTTATATGGCGGTGCTGCATACTGTCACTTTTATGAGTGTCTGTAGTCCATGAATTCTGCTCTAATGTAAACCCATAAACTCCCAGCACTCACAGTGGAGAGAACAGAACAAAAAAAAAAAAGTTCAGGAAATATGCACTTATTGAGTTTCATAAAATTCGAAAACTTTTGTTTATGCTTTTAAGTTTTACATCTGAGGAGGAAAACAATGGAAAAATCAATTGAGAAAGCAGGCAAAGTGAATGTTCTGTGTGCACTTTTATATGCTCTGCTCCCTCTGATAGTTAATTGTGGATGAGGAAACGTAGGGAACGTAATCTGATCTCAGGTCAGGGCTTTTGGGCAGCAGCCTCCCATTACAGTGGACGTTCCCACCGTAAAGCTGCTCGAACCTCTGCTCAACTGCACATTCATCCCGCAAATATTCACTAATCTTTCAGATTAACCACAAAGCAATTATTCTCTCCTTCTTTTCCACATCCTGCTTTCTAGTCAGACCAGAAGGAATGCCTGAAAAGTCTTCTATAGCTTAATAAATTCACTCCTCACACATTTGGACATGAAACTCAAAACCCATAGAGCGGCCTTCGGGAAAGGATACCCTATGCGATTCAACAGCTCTACAATTATATCAGAGGGAAGAGAAAATAAATAGTTCTGTGTGGAAGAACATCCATAACCAGTAACAAAAAAGCTCTTTAGTGATGATGAAATCGGACAGATTGATGGTATTAGAAAACGGAAAGAATATTTACATGTATAATCCAGTGGTATGTATACAGTGGCCCCATTTATTGTATCCCACACACACACACACACACACACACACACTGTATCCAGAAAACACAACCATTTTCAACAATGACAATCATGCACCAAATCAGCAAATTAGAATGATTTCTGAAGGATCATGTGACACTGACTGCTGAAAATTCAGCTTTGCCATTACAGGATTAAATTACATTTTACAATCTATTAAAATAGTAAACAGTTAGTTTAAATTGTAATAACGTTTCACAATATTACTATTTTACTTTATTTTTAATCAAATAAAGCCATGTGAGCATATACAGTACTTATTTTGAACGACAGTATATATTAACAAACTATGGCACTCAATTGCCCTTTATTGTAAAGAAATATAGAAAACTTAAAAAAAAAAATCGAAAAATACATTTTTTGGTTTTAAAATATAAAACAATGAAGACACAAATATTTGGACACTATGAAATGAATTTATGTAACTGTATTAAAGATTTAAACATTTATTTCAATACAAATAATGATTTTTATTTGTGAAGTATAAAGCACACTTTCGCACAAAAAAAGGTATAAAAAAATAAAATCAAAGTTTAAATTGTTAAAACAAAAGCTATTTGGATACTTGTACTACATGAGAGATGTACTATACAATAGACTGTGCATATTCACTTGTAGAGCACTAAACGCACTAATACTTATACAACAAAATGGTGAAATGAGATTTGCCAAATGTGAAAAATGTTTTATGTGATGAGCTACACCTAGAGTTCACTCTTCATGGACACTCAATGGAAACTGACTTTACCAAAAAATTACCCATAGACAAGCTGATTAAAAGTAATTGCAAAAATGTCTCAGAAAAGAAATGTTAGTTCTGAGAACACCTGCATTATCTAGATTTAGATTCAGCTAGGTTTGACATTTTGTTATCTAATGCAATGACATTCAAACATTAAGTTTGATTAAGTGTCCACACTTTTAGGGGCCACTATGCTACGTTGGCATTTTGGACATCACACTACAGTCTTTATTATTATCAGGTGGTGTTTTTGTAGAAATAGCTAGAACCTTTGGTGTAATAAATTCAAATGAAGGATCACAGCTACCTCTGATGGTGCTTTACACATATTGTCAACAAGTTCCTCCACACCCCAAGGCCTCTTTCTCTTTCATTTTATACACATTCCACTCCTGTGTCATTACTCAGTGTTTCTGAATTTCAAGTTAAATGCCACTTTCCTCAGATAACTGATACCGATCTCCTGCACATGGGACCTGTTTACACTGGCGCAGATGGATCTTGTGCAGCCAATACACCTGTACACACACACCAAAAGACATACACACATGCTCTGAAAGTACACCATTAAAGGTTTCATATTGTGTGTGTATGTGTGTGTGTGTGTGTGTGTGTTCACTCCCTGACATCAATCTGGCTACTGGCTGAGTCTGTACAGATGGGACTGATTACTACACACACTCTCCACAGGTAGAACTCACTCTACATCAAACACCAGCAGAACATACACACATACATACATATGTACCGAGTGCACTACATCACACGGAACGACATACATATTATATGCTCTTCATCAAACTTTAAAGCATGCCAGCACACTTGCACATATGCGCAGATATTTTCATTGTGCTCTCCTTCAAAGGTGGAAAATGTGAGGTTTTCTTTTAGGAAGAGAATCAGCCAGGCTAGTCCTTGAGAAAATATTTATTTTAAATAATAATTACACCTTACAAATAGGTTATGTATGTTTATATTGAAGCTAACAAGACATAACAACGAACAACACTTATACAGCATTTAATCAGCTTGGTTAATGTTAATATATATTTTAATATTTTATGTTTTATGAATTAATATGAATTACTGACAAAGAATTGGATATTGATAAACCTATATAGATTGAAAAGATGTAAATATTGCTGTTTCATGATACCTAATGCATTAGCTAAAATGTAATTAATCTTATTGTAAATGGCAAAATACAACAACAACAACAACAAAAAAAACTATGTACCAGTAGCATATCATTCAGTGTTTTACTGTTTTCTAATGCATAAGAAAACCATACCAAGCTCCGTTTCTCATCTGGTAACTGGATGCATAAGAGCATCCAAACAGCATGATTTACAAGCACTGTTACTGCCAGCAGTATAATCATTTATTATTCTCTGCATGCATGCCAAGATCCTCACACACACACACACACACACGCACACACACACGGAACACATACCACCAGACCTTTGACGATCTGAGTGTTACACTTTTTTGGGGTGGTGTAGGCTAGTAGTTAAACATCTAACTGGCAAAATGTTTAAACTATGTAATGTAAAAATCTATGATCCAGACTTTTAAGCCACTTTTGGATTAATATATCAGTCATCAATAGACAGAATAAAATGATGAGTATTATATTTGTAAATAATTGATGTACAAATGAAATACCACCCCTTAAATAATTATGAGGTTTAAATTAAATATGATTGAACTTTTTTTGCGGATGGTTTGTGCTGCAGTGGTTTAATGCCAGATTTGAACACCAACTCTGAACATTCAACTAACAAAACGCTGGACAGTGTACTTATACCCATATCCAAATATATTCATATGCAAGTCAATTTGTAAGATAATCATTAGGATTATAAATGGATTTATGGATTTTACCCAACAAGTCCAGAGAAGTAA
>JAOTRC010000011.1:13765809-13782775 GCA_027497675.1 Cyprinella lutrensis | reverse complement strand
CAAAAACATCATCTTATTTTTAGCAGAAAAGAACAAAATTGAGACAAGATATTTATCCACATGATAAAACTGATGTAATTGTTCCAAATATGACAATAACTCATTTTGACCAAAATTGAAGTTAAGGTCTTTTGCCTTTGCACGGCAGTATGGAGAGAACAACCAGTGCTGTATTTCCAGTTGTTCCACAGTCATCTGACCTCTAAGGAGTGAACATAAGAAATAAGCCAGAAAAGATTTCCATGTGAAAGAAGGCGGAGCCTCTTCGTAAACCTACCTATTACATAATCGCCACTGACCAATGGAAGTACAAAGGTGATTAGCAGCCGGAGTGAACCTTTCCAGAAAGTTTTAAGCAAGCTGTTTCGAACTTAAAAAAAAGTTTTTGTTCGAAATGACGTCACATCTGTTCGTTCTTCAATATTGCTTAAAGTATACCGGGGCCTTTACTTAACTCCTCTTTTTTGAAGCTTGACAGCAACAGTCTTCACTCACATACAGGTTTAGCATGACATGAGATGACATGCTCAGTTTTGCCTGAACGATTTCTTAAAGGATTTATTAAATTTAAAGTAAAATTTTTCGGAAAATAGTCTGGATTAGAGGATTTCTACGGTACTTTCTTGCACTCAAACTCTACAGCTCATACACAGAGTCCAGGTCCTCCCGGACCTCAGCAGTTTAGAAATGAACTCATCCTGGTCTCACAGGGGGAGCAGAGCGCACTGTGCAGGACTTTATTGCTCTGGATAATATTGACTCAACTTTGAGCTCCTCAGCATCAGCCTGTAATGGTGTTTATCCAGGAGAGAGCTGAGGGGAATCCACACTCTCTGAAACACAGATTAAAGGCCAGAGTGGAGCATCAGTCCGCTCTGGTGTCTTATGGAAACATTACATGCATTCAAACATAAGCAGTTTCACCCCAAAATCAACTCGAAAACAGCGGGCAGAAAGTCTCATTACGATTCTCTCCATTCCATTCATTCCAGATGCAACCAATGAGGTCATTACCGTTTTCACGCAGAATTAGTAATAAACACAGGTGGTGCGGGAAGTATTTTTATATAGATACAGTTGGGGCAAGGATGCCTTGTCAACTAGTGGGAGAAACAAATCATGGTTACCAGAGTTGCCCATTCATTTCTATGAGACAATTCAGCATTTTTGCCGAATTTGTTTGTTTGTGTGTGTGTCAGGGAGGGGAGTTATTGGGGGTGGTGTTAGCAAGTTTATTCATAGGCCAAAAAAGTGCAAAACAAAGGTTTTCAATTCACACTGTCATCAGTATTGATGATGCTGATGATGATATTATTGTGAATCGAACACATTTTGTCTTTTGTCTTGTCATGTTGGACTTTTTTGTCTCTGAATAAAAGTATTTTGTAAATAAAAATGTTTTAAGTGTGCATGCATCTGCTCTTAATGAAATAGGTAGGCTTAAATAGAAAATAAGAAGATGTCAGAAATAGATTTGGTCAGATTCGGTCTGACACATGCAGTCAGCAATGTGAATTATTACCAATACTATCGACACAAACAAACAGTCAGATACTGAATGAACTGATACTGATGAGCACATTTATCTCACCTGGTCAGGTGAAATGTTACATCCCTAACCTTGTGGCCGTGTGATTGTTCTCTCATGCTCAGCATATGCTTACAGATACATTCCTATAGTGCTGAACAGGCCAAGCAATCCACACATCTCATTCCACAGGCTACTATGTAAACAGGAAGGGATACAAGATCTTTGGCTCAGTGTAGTTGATCTGTAGAGTGGGCACAGGGCCAAGCACAGAAGAGAACGCAGGAACAAATGAGAAGCTGAACAGATACTTTAGTGGAAAGTTGTGCATGTGCTTGCGTGTTGAGTGTGGATATTCTGCTTTTTACATGATTTTACAGGAGGACACTTAGGGTACATCCAGCCGGTAAGTGTCAGGGACACAAGTGATGGAGTTAAAAGGAACATATTTAACATTTTTGGATTAAAATATCCAAAAACCACTAGAACAATGTTATCTATTTTGTTGACTTGTCAGGGTTCCGGACTGCCAGACTGCGACCATTTTTTGAGTGCATGTTATGATTTTTGAGTGCGAGTTAAAATTTTATGTGATCGCATTTGTGTGAGTGCTTGGTCATGTACTCAGTTAAATTTTTGCTGTGCTGCACATGACAATGATTTTAATCATAAAAAAAAGAAAAAGAGAAAGGTGCGACCAAATCATATGCTGGTGTTACCAACTGAGAAAGTTGGTAGCACCAGTGCAACCAGAGGAAAAGTTAGTCAGGAGCCCTGCTTGTGTACTTACATTATCTCAAATCTTTCCAATAAAGTTTCAATCCAAAGGAATCATCAATTTAATCAATTTAACAGCCCATGTCATAGTGTTGCCTGTCAATGAAATCTTATATGCGTTACCCTCGATTTCCGGGTTTACTTCCATAGAAACCATGGAATCACCTAAAGCCCTATTCACACGGGATTAGTATTATCTGCATTCGCACGGGATAAGCGAAGCCTGTGATTTTACTCAAATGTTCTGACTTGGATATGATGTCAATATCGCGGTTGACAAGTCGATCTTGGAAGCATTTTAAGTTGATGATGAAGAGAAAATCAGAGAAAAAAGCAAAATCAGGGAAAAAAGCCAATTGTGTGTAGTGAGGGATACGGAGGTGCGTGCTTTTACAATCATGTCATTTTTGCAGCGCGCACCTTTGGCCTCATGCGGACGCGTGGAGTTTAAACGAGGCTTTACGCTTTAACCAGCTCAGCCACAGTAACAGTTCATATTTAGCCAGTTCAACTTTTATTACCCTGTTAGAAAAAAATATATATAGTTGCATAGTTTTATGTGGTTCTTCTCCCTCGCTGTATTATGGGTTTGCTATGTGGGGAGAAATGTGCTTGTTACATTTGTGAGACAATCAGCTGATTACTATTATTATATTATATATTAAGACCCTTGATCCTCACCTGACTATGGCTTTATAAACTTTATCCATGATGTGGTTTATAATAGAGTGTGGTACAGAAACAGTGACAATGTTACCCACTCTTGGCTTCCTTTGGCTATTCTCCGCTGCCTCAGACGACAATATGTTTGTCCCGTTTTAGCCACTGTAGTTTCTTTGAAAGGGAGGGGTAAGCAGTGGGCTGAGCCCTTAGTGCATACTCGCAACCGAACCGGTAGATTTCACTAAAAAATACACACTGCCCCTTAAACACATTCAAACATATTTGAAGTATGACCAAGTAAAACCATGTTGCATACTTTTTCAACACTTGCAACTGTTTCATTAGAATGAAATATTATACTGTACTACAGTGTTGAATGACAGTTAAAAAAACAAGAGAGCTTTTCACACTCATTCCAGCACAAACCAATATAGCAGAAAATTCTGAAACATCTAAAAATATATTATTGGTTCAATGACAAAGAATGCATAAAGGAAATTTCCGGTGCAGACAAACCTGTCTGCTTCCCTATCCTATTCCTATGACAGTTACAATGACCTCGGCTTCTAAATAATAACATTTAATTATAGACGTCAATATTCATTCTGCCTTCTTTTAACCCATGCGAGAGAGTCACTGTAACTCACGGCAGTTGTTGAGTTACAAGGCATTCGGAGAGCCTCGAAAGGCAGCTGGATTTGTTTATTCACACTCATAATGAGAAAGTAGATTATCTGCATCTAATTATTCCATCGTTTCATCCATTTTATGATTCAATGAGTCACATTATTTTATTGATTGAGTCTACAGTTGACATTTGAGTGGTGTATTAAAGTTTAAAGATTGTGTCGTTTATGCAGTGATTTTATAACGGCCGATGGCAGCAGGGTTTGGGCGGCACTAGCAGAGCCCTGTGAGGAGTTCCCAGCACATGCAGCCCATATGGGAGGGCTGAGGTTCAACTCCTTGCTTTCCGAAGGATTCTGAGTCATCTAGAGGGCTCTATATAACTTGTTTTTCGGTTGAGAGGTGAAAAGAGGTATGTCAGGGGTTTAGCGAACATGTAGAGTTTATCTGGTACCTGTCACTTAAGGCTAAAGTTGCTCCAGTAACAGTATATATTTTATAACAAATGGACGGAAGAGCGAATGTTTTATCCAGACGGCTGTGATCTGTGTAATTCCACTCCAGAACCTACGCTCTCAGAAGCCTAAATCTGTCTGTCCGAAGACACCAATGAGCCTGGTGTCTGCAAACCCACGGGAAATACGGAGGAGATCTCGGATGTTGAGATTTAACCGTAGCCCAAATTTGGATTCGGTCCAGATTTGATATTAGTCCGGCCTCAGAAACTGTGAAGTGGCCTCAGATCAGGAAGAGAGAAACCAGACGCTGTCATTCTCCAAAGCAACTCAAGGCTTCTGGCAACTGCAACAGATTCTGGCTCAGCCTCGATGTCCGACCCTGTCTGCTCTGTGCCGGCTTGATATACAAGTGACCACAGTCTGGGTCTCCACTTTGTCTAGCTAAAAGACATTTTCAATTGCATTTCAACGCAGAAAAGCAGATTTCAGGCTTACTGACAACTTTAGAACATAATACACTGACAAATTAACAACTACGTGTTCTTTACTGCTACACGAACGTGAAATATTTACTACCACAGCAGAACCAGACAGCTGAAGCCAAGCCCCCCAATCTACACTGAACTCCCCGTATATGTGATGTCAAAGATCATTGGTCATAAACTGGACTTATGGCAGTTCTGAATGTGTCAAACTCATTACTATTACTTTGTTTGTTCATTGAGCATATCTTTCAATTTTAATTGGTTTCTTATTAAATGAATAGGAACATTTGTTGGTGACTATGACACAGGTCATCTTGGGATTTGGTTATGAGATACTCAAGAACTAATGACATCACTGAGATTCAAGCTGTGTCACATGTGTATAGTGTTGGGCAAGCTACTGACGTTAGCCAGCTTGCTAGAAACTTCTCTACAAAAAAATGTGTTAAGATAAGCTGAAAGGTGCTTTTCAGAGAAAGAAGGTATTGATTAAAAATAAAACTTGATACATTGAATGTAACAAATGCCCTTATTCATGTGTATTCAAAAGAATACTAAAAGAATGTTTTGGACCACTATGAGGATAAACGATTCCTTTAAGGAAACTAACAGTGATATTTTACTCCAGGAAATAGGCAACTTAAGCTTGCTGCTTTGCAACTCAGTGCGGTAACATTAACTCACAGCAGTATTCAGTGTGTAACAGTAATACGGTGAATCATTGGTGACTAAAGCTGGACTAGTTGCTCGCCTTGTTAGACAATAGAGACACACAATGCTAGCTCTCATCTCAGCCTATGGACTCAGATGAACCTCTTTGCAGAGATGCAGCTTCTACACTGCTGTGTTGCCAACCCCGGCTATACATATTCAAGATAAAGTGCCATGATGGTGTCAAGTAATTTTTACGGAATCTCTCGAGTCTAAGAATTATGCGAATTCTTAACGTATATGAATGTCGCTCCTGACCCGAGCAATGCAATAAATGGACATAACCGGATTGCTCATGCAAATGAATATTAAAGATACATTTATTCTCTAATCACTCGGTAATGTATCAGCTGAGAGGGAGTGAAGCTGGATTTCATCCTAATGACCAATGTTTCATTTCCCTCGCAAAGCTCTCCTTTCAATGCTGACCCTTTACACACAAGCAAGTCATCAAAGCAGCAAAACAGTGACCGGCCGGGGCCAACAAAAACTCAGAGACGCCCAAATCATTCACTGACATCCTCCCTAAAGTGTAAAACGCTCCTGGAGAGTAATGTCCTCCTCTTAAAACAGTGGGGACACGGTTTGGCTCTTTTGGCGTTAGCAGGTGAACCGTTTGTGTTTGATGGAGCTGAAACAACATAGGCAGTTTTTTTTGTGAGCGGAGATGCAGTAACTCATTTTTGTGAACACAGGCTTAAGGCCTATTCACACCATCCATGAAATTTCACCACGACAAGATTTTAAACATCCTTGTGGACCTATTCACATTCAGTGCAAACCTATTGGTTTCACTCTGCAAATAAAACTCACCAGGAAATAAAATATACTAACTCATTTGTATTTGTAGGTTTCATTTCTGTATGTTTGTATATTTTCCATTTAATGTAATGACAGTATCTTAAACCTTAAAGTATTTATGCAAAGCTCAAAAAAAGTAAAAAAAAAAATATCTGATGAATCCTTTATATTATACTATTAGTTACATTTTACTATTTTATTTGTATTTTAGTAGGAAAAAAAACGGTGCGAAGGTTCCAATTGTTATTCAAAATATCTTCCTTGTGTTTATCAGAAGACAGAAATTTAGGGACAACTTGAGGGTGAGTAAATGATGACAGAATTTTCATTTTTGGGTGGAGTATCCCTTTGAATAAGTGAAATATCATATTTAAGTAATTACATTAAATAAATGCAATAAAATTAACAAATGCATTCAATGAAATCAATATTCTATAAAGATTAATAAACATGTGTAGGTCTCTAAAGCAAAATTTGAATGCTTTAGATGCTGCAAATATGTTAATAATATTCATTACCATGCCTATGTAAACACTTTCATGCTAATAACACATATAAACAACTATAATTACAAACGAGTTCACGTGTTAAAAAGTCCCTATTTTATTCCATATAGACATACACAATAAATCACATCATGCTCATATTGTAAGCAAATATCAATTGCACTAACATATTCTTTTTAAAGAGAATGCAACAAAACAAGAAAACAACTGACAGTTTCTTTCTAAAAGTGATGCATTACACGTCAGTGTCAGATTGCAGTTGTTAGTCGTATTAAGCAAATGATGTAAATTTATCTGAATCTGTGAATCCCATGAGGTTTAGGCTATCTTGTGCTCTTTGTTATTCATTCTGCTAACAGCCTTATATTGGATTAACTTTATGTTTGTATTCTTGGAAACAATGGAGCTTTATTACAGATTTGTGTCCAGAGGTAAATGGTCACAATATTGAGATCTCTTTTCCATTTAACAATTATAAATGATATGGCCATCTTTTTTTTAGAGCGGTTACGATGTGTTTGCCAATTTGTTGATAGATTTCAGGAGTGGGGAAAACTGTAGGGGGTGGGGGTGTGTTTTGGCTTTAATTGCACTTTTTGTTAGGATATACTGTAGATGTTGTTCATTCCCAGTGTCAGACTTCTGGCCTGACACAAAACGAAATTAAGCAAGTGAGTGTCCACTTTAAGCATTAGTTTTGTTTAGTTTCATTGCGTTTAAGGGTACATTTACACAACATTGCTGCACCAAAATAAATTAGTTTTTCCTTTGTGTATTTTTCGTAAAGATGACCACATTGTTAAAACGATCCCGATTCAAATGGCGCAGTCTCATCCCAAGACGTCATACAACTGACCATACGTTGACCATACGTCAACATCCGCCGTTTTAGGGTACCCTTAAACGTCGGTTAGATGACGTTATCTAATCCTGACCCTACCTAAACCTACCCCGTCACCTAACCTAACTGACGTTAAAGGTAAAGCGTCAGTTGGATGAAGCCCCAGGATAGTCATCTAACCGACGTTTACGGCGGATACGTATGGTCAAAAGCGTCAGTTGTATGACGTCTTGGGATGAGACTGTGTTAATTCAAAAGGATCCGCGAAAACGACTAACATTGTTCTATTATGCTGCCAGGCCAGTAGTTGGCCACTGTCACGAAAGAAAAACTACTCACCTGAACACGTAATATGCATGAGCACAACGTCACCGTTTTCACAAATTTGCGATTTTGTACTGTAGTTTACATAGAGATAATAACAGTACTGTTTTGACAAACTTTCACTTTCAGGGCCCTAAAACGTTGTCGTTTAAATGAACAGCCAAGACACAAAAAGTTTTCCATTTTTAGATGAAAACTGTTTAGTGTAAATTACTACTTAGTTTGGTTTTCCCTGTGTTCCTGATCCTTGTTTGTTTCTTATGCACTAGTTTGTTTCCATGGTTCCTAATTAGTTCTTCACTTGTTCTTAATTCTGTTAATTATCTCGCTCATTTATTTAAGTCCTTAGTTCTTCCTAGTTCTTTGTCTTGTGTTAACATGACATAACGAAATGTTGTATGTTTGGTTAATGTTGGATCCTCCTTGCTCCTTTATTCTCCTGAGCATTTTTGGATTTAAAATGAAAGACTTCTTTAGGGAATTTCTTTCATTGAGTTTACTAACCAGCAGTATGTGACAATGGCAGTGAGACCACTATTCATTTTAGTTCCTTTTAATTGTAATTTGTGGATTGATAAAACAATTAATTTGAAAAAAGAAGATAATAATAAGCACTCCAGTTTAAAATTAATCAAAGTGCACTTACCTAAGAATGTACTGGTTAATATAAGGTAACTAGGGTTAAGGTTAGGGGTATGTTCCAATGTTCCAATAGATAATGTATTTACTACAACAAGTACATAGTATGTACATGGGGAACAGGACTGTAAAATAAAGTGCTACTGTTGATCTTTACGGTGAAACTGTAAGGCCAAGTCTTACTTGGCCTTATTTGGTGTTCGGTCTGATTATTAGTTATCCGTTTCCAATCCCAAAAGCTGGATTTCCTTAAGTGCTTGCAAAAGCCTAAAACAGCAGCTAGCAACAATTTGTGTCAATCATTCATAAGGTCAAAGAGTTACTGACCACATACCATCTTTTTACTGTGCATAATAACATAGCAACTTATATTTTCAACATTACAGTAGTTTTCTGTAGCTGTGCAGCATAGTGACCTCTTGATACAGGTATGCTAATGATGTTAAACTAATTTGATGTGTTTGTCCCCAGTGTTAAGTCTTTAAGCGTACAATTGGTACCAAATAATGAGGAAACTTCCTTCAGTGGTCAACAAAGACATTTTATAGGATAAAGACCACGGTTAGGCTGCTAACATATGGAAAACCAATCAAGGGTTACTTCGCTAACACACTGAATGATGCTGAGAAGAAGAGAGGGAGGAGTTCAGGGTCAAAACGATGGGAAACGTTCAACGATTCTGTTCACTAACTGCTTGCTGCTGACTGTACCGGGGAACCACCGTCTTGAAGGGCTAATAGCATTTCCTTGCAGTGATCGACTGAGTCAGTGAATGGGTCTGAGTCTATGCCTCCATTACATTTTGGCTCTGGAATCCGTATGTTCAAGCACAACTACATGAAAAGAATGAAATGTGACTTTAATGGGCCAGAATATATTGATTGGGCGGATACACAATAGCAAAACATTTACCACAAAAGAAAACAATCCACAGGGCCTGTAATGCAGCAACAATTATGAATGTCCTACATGGGAAACTTTAAGTTGTAAACAAAATCATTGAACAACATGAACACGATCTTCAAATTCAGTTCACTTTCTCTAATAACTGAGAAAGAAAAAGTAAAAATGGACAAATAACTACATGTCTTTCCTCACGGAAGTACTTCTATCATTAAGTTTACCTGATTTGATCTTGTCAAAGGGTGGCTATAACTTAAATTTACTAGCGGGCTCATACACATTTAAGTATATAAGACAAAAAGTAAACAAACTGTAGTCAAACTGTAGTAAATGTACCTGTCGTTCAAATTTGTAGCAAACCGAGTATTTTAGGGCACTTTCCCTTTCCAAAATACTCTTATATTTCACATGACATCAAAAGTCTGTGAGGACATCTCAATTTACAGCCCAGGGCCTGAATTCAACAGGGTTTACAGAGGTTTCATTGAGTCATTAGGATGCTATGACAACACTTTCCCTCTTATTTCATGTGTTTAATTTGGTTGGTTCAAGTTCCTTTCCCTCCTCCACTTGTATATGGCTCCCTGGAGAGAAACAAGCAACTCTCGGAGAAAAGAGATGGGAGAAAGGGAGGAACACTGCAATCTCCTGCAGAGATGTTGGATCAAGTCTTTGTGTTATTCTCTTTCCTCAGGTGAATAAGGGTCCGGGGTTGACGTTCTGTCTTCTGCGGCCTTAAACGCGTGTGAAAGTGCTCCACTCTCTGTCTCTGGAACGCAGTCAGTGAATCTGTTGTTCAGATCTAGAATTGCCATGACCATGCAGTTTCTATAAAAAATGCCCAGCCAAGTTGACCACATCATTAGAGTTACCTGTGGAATTGTGGAATCATTTCTAAATGGAAGTGCTCATTGTGGTATTATTAGCCATCTTTCTTCATGCCACTGGGTAACAACAGGGAAAAACAGCCCTCAGTCTCGAAAATGACGGCTCATTTTTCCGTCAAATTGTCAGAAGCGTTTTCGCCCTCAATCTGGCACTTTT
Source organism: Cyprinella lutrensis (assembly GCA_027497675.1). Lineage (NCBI taxonomy): Eukaryota > Metazoa > Chordata > Actinopteri > Cypriniformes > Leuciscidae > Cyprinella > Cyprinella lutrensis. The sequence continues at coordinate 13,772,468 of JAOTRC010000011.1, read as the reverse complement.
TCCTCTTGTTGGCACATTGACTATGCCTAGTTTGCCCCTTTTTTTGCCAAATCCGGGATCTGCATTAGGGTTTCCGTTTTCGTACTGCTTATACCGTCTCTTAGCAATTATTAATGACAATATTAATAACTTTGGGGGAGAACCTGATCACTTCTCCAGAGGTGGATGAATCCCAAGAGCGGTACAATGACCTGCGAGAACTCAGGGAAATAGTGTTCTCTGGTGATGTTCTTGTCATTGCCACAACATTCATTATTCCTTGGGAGGGAACATCGTACAAGCCGGCGGAACACTGTGAATGGCAAATTTGCCTCCAGAGAGCCGAAGGTCTGCCAAGCCGTTACCCGTAGCCGAGTACGTGTGCCCCCGGCGCGATTAGTCTCTGCCGATCCGGTCATCCGAGTGATGGATGTATAGACGCTGACGTTAACTCCAGAGAAAGGAAACCTCCTGTACTTCAGCAAGTCATGTCATCGCTCTTCTCCAGCTCTGTTTACTCAAGAGACGTCCCCTTTTAAAAAGCTGCTTTAGTACTCTAGAGCCGACTGAGTCAATGAGGGTAGAGCTGGCAGGAGCCATTAGCATGTGGGTGGCGGTAATATTAATAGACACCTCTCTAAGAGTACGGTCTGTTTTAAGTTTCAGTGGCAAAGTAAACCCAACATGCCTTACTTATAATTCCACTCTCAAATTTGAGCGGCCGCTCCACTTTGAAGTGTTTATCTGGGTCTGAAGTAGGAGAGGGCTTTATTCTGGCCTCGGTGATGAGTGTTGGGATTTACGACAGTGTTTAGAAATCATTTCCAGGGAGCGGAGAACATAATGGCCTTAAAGTACCCTGTGTGTTTACCATTCGGCTCCACTGCTCGGAGGATTCCAGCATCTGATGAAGGATTCAGTTCAGAAAAGATTTAACAATGTGCTTTACAAGTTAATTTCAATTTGATTGTATGGAGGACAGCTTAGAATAAAATATTTATCATAGCATTATACATGATGGGTATACATGACGTGCGCACCCAATGTTGATATCAAACGGATGGTTCACCAAAAAGCAAAAGTTGTCATCGTTTACTCAACCTCACGTAGGTCCAATCACACACAATGTTCTTCTGTGAAATGCTAAACCAACATCAAGTTTGTTGTATTGAAAAGAGAATTTCTAACATCTCGTTTTGTGTTTAACCAAAGAAATATATATAAATATTGTAGGGCTAGAACAACATGAGCAAATAATGACCATTTCTTTTTATTTTTGGGATGTCACTCCCTCAGGTCCTGTCTCTCATCTCAGCCCCTCAAAAAATCCATGATTAACTGCTATCAACAGTCAATAAATAAATAAATAAATCTGTGATGATGTGATCTCTCTTCACGTCTGAAATAAAATGACGTTATATGAAATAAAAATAAAAAAGTGAATTACCAGTAAAAGGGAACAACTTTAAATCCCCCCTCTGCAAATCAGTTGAGCCGATATGTTTAATGCCAAACATTAGGCTGTATCAAAAGGTAACTTCGCATCCGCTGCCATGGTCTGTAGATATAAACAAACTGCTTTGGTGTGTCGCATATACATCGTCAGCATCTTGCTGTTCCCTCCCCGTTCTGTGATTGGTTCCCTATCTCAAGGGAAAATTTGGTTCATGGTGTCCATTATAGACATCATTTAGATGCCCTGTCGACCACTACTGCCTATTGGCACGAACGACATTTTAAACCGGTCATCCGGTCGTACAATGAGCTGTCAGCACATTTAATTAATCATATCTCACTGAATACCGGACTAATTTTCACGTGGGTGTTTTTTTGCTGTAAAGGTCATACATACATGTAGCTATGATAGAGGACACATGGGATATTTTAGTCATAAAATACAACCAATAGTACGGTAATGTTAAATGTTACTTGTGAAAAGTAATTTGTAACGCTTTTACTTAGAATGAACCGGATAGCTCACCTAAACGGTTGTAGTCAGGTGTAACGTTAAGCAAAGACTCAAGACGTAGCTAATATTCCACCATGGTGATTTATTGTCAACGTCGTCCCACACCTTTTTTGGATCTATTCACAAATTCAGAGTTGGATAGAATTTATTTATTTATTTATTTATTTATTTATTTTTTTGCCAAAGTCTACAATTGTGCTTTACTTCCTGACCAACTCATAGCAATTCTTTGTTGGTCAGACTCATTGCAGTCTCTCAGGCCAAAGGTACGGTTACCAGTTCAATATGGTGTGACTGTAGCTAAAAAATATCTTGCTTTTGTGGAAAGAAGATATTTTGCGCGCATCAGCATTGTGCTCGTTTTTTTTTTTTTTTTTTTTTTTTTGTCATTGATTTGCGCCATAGAAATTCATATCAAAGGTTTTAAACAGGTACGAGAGAGTGGGAGAAAAGAGAGAGAGCAAAAAAGGATGTGAAGGAGAGAGAGAGAAACAGAATAGAGAACATATGCTCAGGTTATTGGGTCGCCTGATTGGATGTTCCAGGGTTCTTCTGACATCAGACCTGATATGATGATCCAGTCTAGACTGTGTACATCAAAATATCTTCCCAGTTTATCAGTGCTTGTGAATGAATTTCCTTTTCAGGCTGCCCTCACACTGATGCTGTGGGCAATTTATCATCTGTACAATACATTGTACATAATCGTTTCTACAGGAAGTAATCACAATCTTACTCTCCTCACATGTGGGGTCTCAGAGACCCATAGTGAGTGAAAAACATCAAGCAGACAGTGCAGTGAAAGAGACTCACTGTCTGGACTGTATCCTTTAACTGACCTGCATGGGAGCAGGAGATAATGTAGCATCATCACTGCACTGCTCTGAGGTTCCCAAGCTGGGAAAAGTCAAAACAAACTTAAACAATTTGTGTATGCTTGTTTATCTTTGAAAGTCATTAATCCAGAAAATGAAGTATGGGAGAGACCGGGAGCAATTGCAACAGGGGACGATTTGTAACACTCAATTTCTTCAATTACAAATAAGACAGGGTGATGACACTTATTTAACACATGCTCCATCTATTTGAGAAAAAAAAATAGTGTGAACTCTTAACTTGGTGAGATATTTCAATGACAATTAGTTGAGATAATTAAATTAAATATGTATTTTTTTGAAAATATTATTTCACTTCTCCAAGATTTTATGACTGGGGTCAAGGCAATTGAACAAGATATGTATTAAAACTGAATTTAATTTAAAATATTAAAATACACAATAAACATAATTCATTTAAAATATCTAAAAAGAACATTTTAGCATACTTATAAGAAGTGTTATAGAAATAATACTTTTATATAATATATTACTCTAACTGCAAACTGAATAATGGAATACAAAATAATAACACAACAAATCATTGAAAAAAAGTAAACCATTTAACAGTACACATAAGTGGGCTTTTGTTTTACTAATATTCTGCAAGGGCAGTTTTTTTAATAAATATTTTAAAAATTATTATTATTATTATTTCATAACATTTAAAGGACATTAAGGTGCACATAACATACAATCCAGGGGCTTTTTTAAAGGGTATACTTTAGTAAAACAAAAATGATCTTGCTTTAGTCCAACTTAGACTTTTTCTTTAAACACATACTGTATTATGGTGAAAACTACTTTCTAAATGTAGAAATTACCCTGTAACTTCATTGTGTGCTTTAGCCCTTATAGGGGCACAACGTATTTGGGGGTCCTTGAGATGTTTTGACAAGCCCTGACATTTGTGTTTTTTTCAGTAGCTTATAAACATATTAAATGGAAAAAGCGACATTACACTCAACATTACACTCAAACAGGACTACCATAATATTTGAGCAGCATGTATGTAAATGTTTGTATATTTGAGAGAATAAAGGTTATGCATGGTTATTGAAAAAAAAACAACAACAAAAAAAATAGTTTATGAAATAAGGCACAAAAAACACTAAATATGTGTACACAAGTCTTTTGACTTACTAACTGGGAGCAATTGTGACATTTTCAAATGCAATAGATTAAAAATGTGTTAAATTTGTTATAATGGGAGTGACTGCAACCCTCTGACCTCTTTATTAAAATAAATAATATGATCCCCTTATAGGTCTATGGCACAGTTACTTTTTAGCACATATAATTATTTCTTATCCCAAAATATGGGAGGTAGATTAGTAGTAATCAGTGAGTTATGAAGGAAAATGTTACAACTGCTCCCGGTCTCTCCTACTTAAATGTTAGAAACTTCCCTTCCATCCCTCTCCATCTCTTCGTTCTGCTTTGATGTCTTCAGAGACGCAGTGTTCCCATTACATGTATTTGATCAGAGTTCTAACGCGAGACAATCTGTGTAAAACGGAAGGCCAAGACAATCCATATTCTCTGTGCAAAAGAGTTCTAAAATAAGAGCTTTTATCCCGAATCACCGATATCGGAATATTTTCCCCTTCGCTCAGTCCAAAGCTCTCAGATATTTCCTATTTATGAGTTCCATCTAAAAACGCATAAATGTCACAAATGGTTGATTTCACCAATCAGACCAAATGTAAATAAAGCCAAAGTTCAAGCTGAACTAAAAACACACTAATAGGAGGTGGCATGGCGTGCCAGAGCACATGGCACAGAGAGAGAGAAAGAGAGAGAGGGGCACTCCCTTCTGATGTGTGTGTGTTAGAGCACATGTTCTTTGTGAGTGGTCGGGAGTGTGTTTATGAATGTCTGTTTGTACCCCAGTGTTTGTATGAGTGTGTTTATTCGTGTTTGTGTGTGTCTGAGTGTTAGTATGAGTGTGTTTATGTGCAGAATGCTTTTATGCTAGTGTGTGTGTGTGTGTGTGTTCGCTCGGATCCCAAAGGGACTGTCTTCGATTTCCCTATTAAAGATAAAGCAGGAACAGTTTAATGCCTGAAAGGTGCAGATGGTAAGGATTTTGTCCTGGCCACTCGAACAAACCAGTCAGGTCTGAATTTCCTGACAAAGCGTGCTGGGATTGGACGCAATTGTTCTAGTGCCCTCCCCTCGCTGCTCCTGGCCCAATCACAGCTAAATCCAAGCATTCAGGGCCCGCTTTGGCAGGAACTATGGGGCTAATGAAATAAAACAGCCGTCATGGCAGCTGAAATTTGCACATCCGACATTATTCAATGTCCAAGAGAGACGAATATTTACTGCCTTATTCCTTGTTAAAATGTGCACTGTGCCTTCCAGTAAGACTGCATTTATGTATTTTGAACAGAATGTACCATTAGATCAGACTCAGTTCGATAGTATGCATCAGGGACTAAACTGCGCTTTTAAGCTTGCAAGTTTTTATATACTGACTCATAGAGTCTTTGAACTGTGTTGCTACTGTAGACAACGACAAGACCTCCATTCATTAACCGAAGCAGCTAAAACTTCATTCGACACAAAGATGCTTTGATGTGACGGCAGCATACAAACACACACATGCTGTGTAACCACGAGACTTCGCTAGGGGCCAAAAACGAAACAAATGCTTTCAGAACACTTCGTTTTCTTGTTATGAAATTCCTTCGCCGTCATGTTTTCTAAAGTAAACCAACCCTGGGGCTGGGAGATACATCAGTCGTGTCACTGACATGCACTGTTCTTTCCTGGCAGGTTGGTCGCTATGAACTCGGTTCTGTTGTCTAGTCGACCTCCTGTATGTGGACAAACTCCATCTGCTGAAAAATGTGTTTCAAACAACGGACGGTTGTAAGGAGCAGAACACGGCCTACAGAATCACAGCTTTCGGAAACAGGACACCCACAACGAAAAACAAACACCCAGTGCCTCAGAGGGATATCAGTTGCATCTTTATATCTTCTTTTTCCCCTCATTCTGTAGTCTCTCTCTTTCCACTGACAGGCGTGCAAGTGTTTAGGAGAAGCCACAAGGGTCGAATGTAGCCCTGAAGCTGCCCTCCTGTAGAGAAAGAGAGAGAGAGAGAGAGAGAGAGAGAGAGAGATAGAGAGAGAGAGAGAGAGAGAGAGAGAGAGAAAAGGCTCTATTCCTCCCACTGTTTGCTTGTGTGTATTCCTGCTCGATTACCTTCTCATGGGTAAGAGAGGGAGATAATAGAGGCTGAAAAAGAGGGGGGAAAAAAGAACAGTCCTGCGAGATTTCAGCCTGATTTCCTGCTCATCCTCCAGGCTGAAGAAAAATCAGCCAGATGAAAATCAGCTTTGATCAAACTCTCACTCGTATACAAAGGATTGAACTCTAAACCTTTGATTACATATGCTGCAAAGGAGTTATAAACTCGTTAAGTCCACCGCTCTTCCGCAGAAATCCTCCAGCTGACCACTTTTATAAACAGATTTCTGAGATGAGCAAAGTTCTTTGCTCTCATTGGCTGGCCAATTCCACGCTGCCTATGTACCCCTGTTAAGGAACCATTTGATGTTATTGATTACCATATCCATTTACCCACTGGGGCGAATCAGATACTGAATTAGAACGGCTCTGCATAGTTTATGCAGAGTTGGCAGTGATAGAAAAGCGACTTTGACTAAAATAACCACTCGTTACTACCGAGGTAGGCAGCAAAGCATTTGCACAACCTTGAGGCGGATGTGCTACAACAGCAGAAGACCTCACCGGGTACCACTCATCTCCACTACAAATAGGAAAAAGAGGCTACAATTTGCAAGAGCTCACCAAAATTGGACAGT
>JAOTRC010000011.1:13726734-13739664 GCA_027497675.1 Cyprinella lutrensis | reverse complement strand
TCAGGCAACACGATTCCTGGCTGCATGTCAATATCCATGGATCACTGGATCTTTAGTAAGTTGTAAGGAACACTATAGGGTCCAATATTTAGTTTAAATTGATAAAATTGTTCATTTTAGTCGCATTTTCGCAGTTTCCGCTATTAAATCCAGTCACGCAGCAGATCTTTTGCCACTCAGTCAGGCTGACGGGGGTTGTTTCGGCGGGAAAATGACGCCAATGCATTCCCTCTATAGAGAGCCTAAAGTCTCGCCCCTCCGCTTCCGGCTTATGGGACGTTATTTTGGAAAAAATATGAATGGTAGTCAATGGCGAGAGACAACTTATCTGAACTGTGCCCTCAATTACGCATATGATGTTTGTCAATTTAAAAGTTAATTCTGAAAGTCAAAAATGGTGGTCGACCGGAAGGGGAGGGACTTAGGCTCTCTGTAGTAATCTCCAAATACGTAATGACCAAAACCACATGTGTTGTTGTTGGGCTACTCACTGGTCACCTATGTAGAGTCTTGGCCACACTTCATCTGCATGATTACAGGCGGTTTTCCCCGTGTAGAGCAGACGCTCCAGTTCAGAAACCGTTAGTACAGGAGAGCCCTTCTCAGAGTCCTTTCTACTGGGAGACCTGGAATTACTCCGGGACCGAGACAGTCTGGACATGAACGCCATCTGGTCTGGCCTCCAGTCAAGCTATAAAATAACATAAAAAATATACACTAAGTAAAAGCTACAGTTAAAAGTTAAAACTATTTTTAAAAGCAAATTAAAGGGACAGTTCACCCCCAAATTATTCACCATACTGTTGTTGTAAAGTTGACACATTTTTAGGATAAAAAAGTAGACATAAACAACATTATTTTGTATTTTTTCAAATACAAGTTTGTGATTTTTCATATTTCATGTATTTTTGTGAACTGATATTTGGCTTTTTTAATAGTCAACTTATTTTCAGATCATCAAGCTCGGTAAACTGCAGGTGTTGTAATGGTCACAGACACAAGGATGAATTTCACACACAAAAAAACCCTCACAGATCACATTTTCAAGTCAAGTTTTAATACAATGTGACAAAGCAGTGAAATCCAAGTTAGTTGTTTACTTACTTTTTTATTAGTCTTCCCATTAAGAGCATTTCTTATTCATTTTGACCAGTTTGGCAGATACTAGTGGATGTGGGGCACACACACAAAAATGAGAGGTAGGATTTAGTAATTGACCAATCACAGCACAAGGTTCTCTCACATGACTATTCCCCATTCTTTCTTAATTAACCCTCACCAAAACCATTGCACACTTTTGGGGGTCTATCAAAGGCACCATGAAACGGAAGTTGTGATAGTCTTTTCTTGCCTATTGTGACGTATATCCAAGTTTTTTCATCTGGACCAAGAAAAAATGTAGGGTGGGACTTGATTTTGTTCATAGGGGATTGATTGGATTGTTGTTGTTTGCTATTGGTTGATCTCATGTGAGTGACAGGTTGCCCCGCCCTCGGCATCAGAGAAGAGAAGAGATGATGCTGCAAAAGGGAGGGAAAGTTATTTTGATTAAAGATTATGAGGGCACATCAATTATATATATTTAGGGCTGTCAAATGATTAATCACGATTAATCGCATTTCAAAATAAAAGTTTGTGTTTACATAATATATGTGGGTGCACTGTCTATAATTATTTTATATATATAAATGCACACACATGCTTTTATATATTTAAGAAATATTTTCATGTATATACTGTATATAATTTATATTATATAAAAATATAAATATTTTGCATGTGTTTTTGCATTCATGTGTGTGTATTTATATATACAAAATAATTATCCACAGTGTACCTACATATATTATGTAAACACAAAACTTTTATTTTGGATACGATTAATCGTTTGACAGCTTTAATATATATATATATATATATGACTTACAATAATTAGTGCAATATTCGATAAAAAATAAGAATGGTCGATTTTGATTTCATTATAACTCTAAAACTTTATGGGCTCAGGACAGGGGAGGAAAGAGAAAAGCTTCAAATGTCACTTTTTAACATATTTCGTAATATTTTAATTGTTTTATTTTTGTACTGTGGATTATTCTCTCTCTCTCTCTTTCTTTATTTATTTTATTTATGTATTTCCCTGTGCTGCTAGCATACAATAGGGTTTTGTGAAAAACAAACCAAAATATAATTGATCATTTAGAGTAAAATCCTGATTTTGGCTGTTTGAACGCTTTCATGGTGAGAATGTATTAGCGAAGCAGTTCAAACCCTTTGGAAATAAAGATTAATCAAAACACAACACCCGGCTCCTAAATAATTAATTACACACGTAATTTCTTCTCTGAGGTGAATTTCTCTCTTGTGTTCTGGTTGTTGCAACGACACAGCGAGTTCACACCATAGATTCACACCTATCAACTTTCATCTGACAACCGGAGCTCTGGTTTGGAGAAATTCACCTGAGAGAAGAAAGTACATGTATATTTTAATGGATTTCCTTACAGTTAGAAAACTACACTTATCAGACCTTTTGTGATAGTTTTGCAGCTTTTTTTATTTTAAAAAGTCACGCTTGCAGGACGCTAAAAAAAATTCTCCTATTGTGGTCCGAGAAAAGATCGTATGTCATTAAAACAATACCAGGGTGAGTAAATTCATTTATAAATATATATTAATTTTATTTATATGTATACACACACATTATACATACCAGTAGATATATTTTTAAAAGAAAGTCACTTGAATATTGTCATTTTTATGGTATTTAGACCTAACGGATCTCTAAATTATTAATATCTATTATAGTTGTATATGACTTTTACTACATTCACTAAGAATTTTTTTTTCCCGACAAAAATAAAAAAATTTAACCAGTTAGTGATCCACATATGTTGGTCTCAATCTCCATATTCTTAAAATATTTTATTTCTAGATATAAGTTATGGAATTTTTATATATACTTGCTTAGAAACACCAATTTTTGTTGAATACTTTTAAAATCCACTTGTTTTTGGAGTGATGCCATACACTATTATGGTTAAAGCGTTATTTTTTTTATCCTATCTTTATTTAAAACATCCACATTCAATAACTAATGATGAAGTAAACTAATAAAAATGTCTAGAAAATAAGGAGCAATAAACAGATTCTACATTTTGCATTGGTAAACATATTGCCTGGTCTTTGGATCCAAATATTTCTTTAAAAACTTAATTTCTAAACATAAGTTATAAATTTTGACAAGGATACATTATTGCTTAGAAACATTAGTATTTGTCGAAGTTTAACTTTTTGAAATCTGCTTGTTCTGAAGTGTCAGTTTTTGCAGTAATCCCACATTATTGTTACAAATGTTGTTACAAGGAAAAGACAGAATACACATTATTTGGTAGGGTATTGTTTATTTAAACATCAACATTCACTAACTTTATTGAAGCAAACTAGTAAAAATGTCAAGAATTTTGGTTTTTGTGTCCTTTGATTTACAGACCTGACATCTTTTGTACTTGGTGTTGAGACCGGCGAAGGGGAGGCTTTGTTTCCCAAAGAGCATGCACAATCTTACATCTCTTTATCGCACAAGGCAGGTTGGGGGAGGCTTCATTTTCTGAAGAGCCTGTTTCCTTTACCATATTCAGAGAGGCTAGTGTGCGGGGAATGCCTTGCTGTCTTTTCATGAAGGGAGTCACTCTTCCAGAAAGAGTCCTTTTAATTTCTTCCTATGTAGGATTTATTTATTATGCTCAAAAGGTACGGAGCCCCTAAAGGGACATGGTGGTGAAACAAAATATGAGATGGGAGGAAAAATAACTCATGGCTTTTGCGTTCTCTCACAAATGTTTCTTGGGGGACTGCAAAGGTTTTGCAAGCGAGCACAAAATTTCTTGCGGATGTTAATGAATATGGCAAATACTGCGTTTGCTCATTTTGTGATGTTTTGTCGTCGGTGAGGGGCTGGTGGCTTTACTTTCATTTTGGATTTGCTTATTTTACTATTAAATTGTTGAATGTTCGCCGGTTCCCGCCTCCTTCCCATAACATCTGAATCCCGTTACTGTACAAATGTGACCAAAACGGTTATAATAATGCTGTCATTATAAAAGCTTTCTTGAATGTATTGCTTGTTTTCTCGTTTTATTACATTTCATGTTCTCTTCTCCCTGCAACGTCAGCGTTCAAAGCGTCAACGAGCTTTTCCGGTGCTTTTTGACAAGCTTCCTTGACAGAGCGGCCAGAGCTTCTTTGTCGCTCAAGTCGGCGGCGGTGTGAACGTACAGTTACATTGGTGCCGAAACCTAGGAGGAAGGAGGGACACGCTGCTTTGGGGGAGGGTGTAATGGCTGCCGATTGTTGCCTGAGGCGATGGTGGTGGACCGATGTAACAGCAGGTGGGATTGGGACCCTTGCTGCCGTGCTCCTGGGTCGATGAGGGGTACCTGCCGTCCGAGAGGGCAACATGACTTCATGACTTTTGCGTAAACATACACGCAACTTTCAAGTCAAGTGGCGTGTTATCTGTTCACATTATGGTAGGTTTGGGTCTGGGGTAGGGTTAGGGTTAGACCACTAGGAGGCGCCTTCTGCCCCATGTATATCTGCGTCTCATTTGACGCTAAAGGGTGCCATGTGCGTTGGATGTCTACGCTTTGGCAAAAGCGTCGTATATGACGCCTTGGGCTGAGAATGCGTTGGACAGCCTCACACTCTCCTCAAGCATTGGATTTATCCGTGCAGTGCCATGCCGAGGCACAACTCATGTAAAGTTGACAATTCCGCGAATAACTGCAATTACATATTTCGAACAGAGATAAAAATAAAAATAAAAAGTGTATTAAAACATTGTCCTCCAAGTACATTTGTTTAAATAGTTTTGCAGTTAAAATATCCTGAATAATGTGTCTCGTCTCACTGCAGCGCCAACAGATTTAATTTGTTTTAAATATAAAGTAAAAGAATGTTTTTATTTCAAAAAGCAACGACATTCCAGTTTTCACTTTGCAAACAAAACTACATTAAAACATTAAAAATCACACTAACAAAATGAAACCTACTGCTGACTCGGTTTTAAAACATGGTGTGGATCAAATCGTCCAAACTCTAAAACTCCACTTTCCCCTCCATAGTTGACTCCCATGGAAAAGGCTGATACTTAATTTTTTTAATTCATTTTTTAGAAGGCTTCAGAAACTCTGTCAGGTGTTCGAACACCACTAACATAGAAAAGAATAAATATTATGCCACGGTGATTGCACAAGCATTGCACTTTAGAATGGTTCTACTCTCATTAATTAAAAGTTAAAGCCTGAACTCAGTTAACGATACTCTGGAGTGCTGTCTATTAATACCGGTGTTTTCTTAATGCAACATCTTGCCATTTTGGCAGCAATTGTAAATTTGCGTCCAGGCAGCTGTGTCCTTTAGTGTGGAGAACATGCATCACTTCTCCTGCTACTCTATGACTAGCTATAATTCTGTTGTAATGAACGGATATCTAACAGACATAAAGACGTTAACCATTGAGGGATTTATTTTTGGATAATACTCTTTCGTACGACGTCTCAAAAACTGTAACAAATAGTTGCTGTATAGGTCTACTGACGGATCTACTGTTGTCTGACGGTTATGTTCGCTATTCTATACGACTGGCAGCTAATTTTGTAAATACTGGCTTCATGAAAGCTCGTCAAGGATCGTCAGTAAAAGGAGCCATTTAAGAACGTGATCTTTAAACAAAGTAAAGTTTGACGTTCTAATTAAGTTTTCATCTTTTGACAATTTATTGACCATTTAGGACAATCCTGGCTCCAAATGATGCAACACAAATGCAAACTTATCAAGATAATAGTCATTACCATAACTCAGCTTTCTGGACTCTTCCAGCCAGTCATTTTGTACGTCTCATCTGTACTGTAAAGCGTGCGGTATATACATATATGCACCACCGTGCAGGGGTCCTATACGGGAGATTCTTTGGAAGGCCGGGTCCCACTGGGCCGCACTGAAACGTATTATAATAAACATGCCAAGCTCTGCTCTCGGCTCTCCTGCACCCAGCCAGAGACAACACGACTCCTCATCTTTGCTCCAACAATGGCATTAGACTGTCAAAGACACTTTCAAACTGCCCTGATCCACAGCCAACTGCTCCATTTAACAATAATTCAACCTCGGGCCAAGTGCACCAGAGCCAAACAGTCATCCTGAGCTGCCCTTGTTTTCTACAGGTTTTTTGGGGGTGGTTGTGGTTGCTGCTTTGCTGATTTGGGCAGTGTTTGGATGCAGATACAATCCCAAATCAGAAAAAGTTGAGACATTTTGTAAAATGCAAAGAAATCAAGAATCTGTTATTTGTTAACCGCTTTTTTAAGTTTTCCAATGTTTTCACTGACCAACATGATTGTATTTTGTAAATTTGAACAAATTTTGATTTTGATAGCTGCAACACACCCCAAAAAAAAGTTGGGACAGAGATATGTTTACCACAGTCACATCACCTTTCCTTTTAATTACACTTTTTAATCATTTGGGAGTTGAGGATTCTAATTGTTGGAGGTTTGCTAGTGGAATATTTGACCAATCTTGTCCGATACAAGACAACCACTAAACATTGGTCATCGTTGCCTGATTCTCCTTTTCATGACGAGTCATACATTTTCCATAAGAGACATATCTGGAAATGCAGTAAACAGGCAGGCACATCCCATCTATGGTGCAGAGAGTCTAGAAACCACTGTAGCATGTGTATTGTCTTGCTTCCCAGGAAAGATGTCATGTTGATGGCAGTTTATGTCTCTGTACAATCCAAATGTATGCCTCCATGTCAATGGTACCTTCACAATAATGCAAGTTACCCATACCGTTTGTAATGATGGACCTCAATACCAGGACAGATGTTTACTTTTGCAACTGACGCTGGTGAAAGTCTGGTTGGTCCATTTTGTCTTTGGGACAGAGAACTCGATTCCATTTTCTCCCAAAAACAAGCAGAAACATAGATTCATCTGACCACAGCAGACATTTCTACTTTCTAGACCATCTGAGATGAGCTCGGGCCCAGAGAACTCGCCAGGATCTCCGCATAGAACTGATGTAAAGCTTTCTCCTTGCGTAACAGAGATTCAAGTGGCATTTCTTGGTGCAGCGTCAGACTGTGATCACTGAAAATGGTTTTCCAAATGACTCCTGAGCATATGTGGCTGTTTATGACAGAGTAGCATGATGGTATCTTGTGCAATGCCATCTGAGGGCTCAAATGTAACACATTCAACAGATGTCTACTGCCTTCCCCAACACAGATTGAGGTTTCTCTGGATTCCCTGAATCTTTTGACATTATGGAAGATGATGAAAGGACTAAATGCTTTGCAATCTTGAGTTGAGAAATGTGATTTTTTTAATTGTTTGACAATTCTCTCAGGATATTTGGCACAAAGTGATGAGCCATGACCCATCTTTGCTAAAAAAAGACTCACTTTTACACTCAAACATGATACCCTCAACTATAACCAATTCACCAGCTCATTGTGGACTGTTTTTAAAATAGCTGGACAATCTAATTTGGATAATATTTTCACTTTTATTTGGTCTCCGTCACAACTTTTATGGCGTGTGTTTGAGCCATCAAACTCAAAATTTGTTCATAATTACAAAATACAATTATGTTGGTCAGTGGAAACATTGGAAAATGTTTCTTCGTACTTTTGTCGGCTAATAAACTAGGTTAAATAGAATGAACAAATAACAAATTCTTGATTTTACTGCATTTTACAAAATGTCCCAGCATTTTATGATTTGGGGTTGTACTTCTTTAGAACATAATAGTGAAGTAAGACATATAACAGACAACAACTGCACTGATTTACATTATAACAAAAGAAATCAGCATCTGAGAACGAGTGGCACAAGCAAGGCCATGTTTCAGCATGAGCTGTTATGTGATGCCTCAGTTATTTAGGAATGTAGTAAAAGCATCATAAATGGTTAAGCCATCAAAATGACATCACCAGATCCTCTCTCCTAGAGTTTCATTAGATCGGTCAAAGGAAAACGGACCTACGCTCCTAGTCAAGTCATCTTTACCCATACATTAACAGTAAACTCATATTTGCTATTGCACAGGTGTGCTCCGGTTTGATTTGATGCTAAGGTGCATAGAGTAAATAGTGTAAAAAAAAAAAAAAAACAAAGTGATATTAATAATTAACTATGTATTGTACATAAAATGTATGGAATTCCACATACTATTTTATCATTAATTAATGAATATTGTTAAGATTGGTTCATTAATTATAATTGATATTTGTTATGTTATAAATGTTATCAATAAGCAGAAGTAATTATTTATGTGGCTAAAAAAAATCAAATAACAGATCTATTTTTTTCTGTTAGATGGCTGGAGAAAAAACAAATCAACACTTGTTACATTACTGATTTACATATATTACTTGTTACATATATTACGTTTTAAACCCCAACTAAGCAAACCACAGGCAACAGTGGCAAGGAACTCAGACTCCATCAAGTGACAGAAATGGAGAAGAAAAAAAACTTGTGAGAAACCAGGTTCAGTCAGGAGGCCAGTTCTTGGCTAACTGGACAAACATGGGGCCAAATTTACTAAACGGGACAAATTAGCGTGGGACCGCAATTCCAAAAAAGCACAGATGGGAGCAGAAATTTTCCACATAATCTACTGAAAACGTGCAGATTAAAGAGAACAGACGCAGACGGATTATTTACATAATGACCAACGCAATCTACAAAGAACAGTCCAAAATAGCATCTGGCTTAGACATCCTTTTTTGGGGCAGTAAATAATGGCACAAATACCAGTAAATTGATTAGCACAATCCTTAATAAATAACCTTGCATAATTCATTTAAAAAGTTTCCGCCCCTAGAATTTTGCGTCTGAAAGGGAAACTACAAATGCATAGGCAATAAGGTCAGCCGAAACAATAACTGCCCACACCTTTTCAGAGCTAATTGTTCAATTTGTGTCTTTAGTAAACACTTTAGTTTAAAAAAAAAGTTGTTTAAAAAACACAAAAGATTAAGGTTTGCACTGCTGCAAGCTGTGAGCAAATCAGGCTCAAGGTGGGATTCATGATTTCACAAGTCAGATGTGTGGATTGATGTTATTACATTTTATGCATCCAGTTCCTTCTGCTAGAAGATCAGGATTCATCACACCCAGCATTAGGTGGAAATGGAAGAGCCGTACATAAAGCAGAGCACCCCGGGTTGGCCACACCCACAGGATGACCCTGTCAGCCCGCCCGTCTGAGACAACACAGGCGCGTGCTGATGACATCACTGGCTCACCCTGGTGTCTGTTAGGCACAAATCAGTGAAAGCTCTTCTCAGCAAACCCCTGCTTGTGCAGCTGTAAAGGTGTTAGGCAGTTATTCTCCTCCCCCAGCTCTCCTAAACAAATTACTGCTCGTAAAAACTGACAGATATGAAATCTGAGATTGAGCAGGAATAGAGCGAGGGGGGGATGTGTGGTGTGTGGGTGTGTGAGGTCTGCTCACTCTGAGCGTCGCGCGTACGTCTTCCCTTTCATTCAGCACCTCCACACTTAGCCTATCTGGAATCCCTCTGCCCTCCTGCATGTACATATAACTCTCTACAGCTTATAAATCCATAACTTTGTTGGTATGGTTTCAATTCTACACTGTAAAAGCTAACTAATTTTAATGGTAAAAGGCCGTTGATTATTAAATGGTTAGTTCCTTTACTCTAACAATGAACTAGATCTAATGAGACATTTTGTGTCATCTTACTGTAATATACAGTTGAATGTACAGTTTTTGAAAGTGAAAAAGAACAAGTCATTTATAATTTACAGTGAAAACCATCAATTGACTTTCCCAGAATGTTTTTATTTTATAAAAAAAAATTAAAAATCGTTTTTTTTTAAGTTTCATTTTATGTTGTTATTTTCCTCACCTTGTGGAAAATTTACTTATGATGAAGTTTTATTTCTCTTTTATTTCTGTGCCTTTAAGGTGGTTGTCAATATATTATGAAGTAAATAAATAAATAAATACATATTTTAGTTCTTTGATAAATTAAAACTATTTCAGTTAATGAAATTTACATTATGCAATAAAGATCTAGCACTGTGTTTTGTATCAACCTTAGTTTGTGTGTGTGTACTCAGAGTTTAAAGCATGTGAGAAGCTGGGAAAATGTCTACAGACTGAGCTGTACTCCCAACATGGCGTTGACCCAGCTAAGCCACCGCGTCCCACACGGCAACGACCTGTGGTCCACTACATCCACGTTTTGACTCATAACCTTGATTTTCACTCAAATTACAACTAATTTAAAGTATTTATAAAGCAGACACTAAGGCAATATTTTCATTGGAGTTGCCTGGCAACAAGTGATTGGGCTGGGGTTCTGGACAGGTCGGGGTGGGGGAGTCTGGTCAGGCCAAGCGTAGCGTTGTGAGGTCATATCTCCGAGTGCTGGCACTCAGGATGGGAATTTTGACTGATGAATGTCACACAGCCAAACTCAAGGTCCTTTCTGACATCATACCACATTATGAACCTCCAGAGAAGTGTGTAGGCTCACACAACTGCGGGTGCCAGTACAGTAGGAACTGCCATAAGCTTGAGGTCAAAGCAGGGCCATGTCTAACTCAACATAATGAAATGTTATACACAGCAGTGGCTATTTCTGTCCATTACTGTTCAATTCAGAACCGTATTACTGAATAAATCTGTGCTTCAACTGTTGCAAGGAACATTTTATTTTGTTATTTGTTTATTTAAATAAAGAAAAGTACATATATAGCGTATTGATCTTTGTTAACTTATTTTCTATAAATATATAAATATGAATGAATAAAACGTACAGATTATCTCAAGTAAAGTTATACAAATTATAAAAATCACAGTTTTTGTGATTCATCAAAGAATTGTGAAAAAGCATAATTTTCCACAAAAAAATATTTTAATTCAAAATTTATAAGAAATAAGAATATAAATATTAAATATGCATCTATTTGAATATATTTTAAAATGCATTTTATTCCTGTGATGGCAAAGCTGATTTTCAGGAGCCATTACTCTACTGTAGAAATCCAGTGACACTGAAGACTGGATAAATATATTAAAATAGAAAACATTTACTTTAGATGGTAATAATATTTCACAATACTATTGTTATTGTATTTTTCATCAAATAAATGCAGCCTTGGTGAGCAACAACTAGTCCAAGTGAGTTTTAATTCCACATAAAAATGATAAATTTATCAAGTTTATTAACAAAGATTAATGAATGTTGTTACAAAAAAATAGATTATTGATAGTTTATGATACCCAATCCATAAACTAATGTTAACAAATCTGTTGGCATTATTAACAATAACTTTGAAAAAAAGGCAAATCATTCTTTCAAACTTTTCTCTTAAAGGGATACTCCACTTTTTTTTGGAAATAGGCTTATTTTACAACTCCCGGCCCAGAGTTAAACAGTTGAGTTTTACCGTTTTTGAATCCATTCAGCAGATTTTCTGATATTTAGAAGAATATCAGTAACCAGACAGTTTCTGGTCTCATTGACTACCATAGTATTTTTTTCCTAATGGAAGTCAATGAGACCAGAGACTGTCTGGTTACTGATATTCTTCTAAATATCAGAAAATCGGCTGAATGGATTCAAAAACGATAAAAACTACACTGTTTAACTCTGGGGGAGTTGTAAAATGAGCCTATTTCCAAAAAAAAAAAGAGGAGTATCCTTTTAAATCACTGATTTGTTGCCAGTTCTGCAACAACACTGACTATTTATAAAAGAGTCAAGAGACACCAGTTATGACGTAGGTGTGCGTGTGTATGCGTGTGTGTGTTGGGGGGTTCTTATGAAATTTATTCTCATATTGTAGATCTGATTTCAAAGAAAAATTACATTACATTTGATTTCTGTCCCTCCATTGGAAGTCCATTCCACCCAAACCGTGATGCTTCAAAACATTCATAAAGAGATTGTAAAGCTAATCCATATGAATTGAGCACTTTAATAAGTTTAAGTTCTCTGAAGAGTCACGTTCGATATATATGATGGACCGATTTAATTTAGACTTTTATTCACACACAAACACATCAAATAAGGAAAACTGAAGCTCAAATATGCTTTCTTGACGTACAAGAACCAAGAGGTTCAGTCAAACGTGTCATTTTAAAGCTTGAAGGATTTGGTGGAAACGACTCTCATAAGAGGGACAGAGATGTCTCCAGTTTCACAAACAATGTCTTCATTAGTGTTTTGAAGACGCCAGTCTTACAGGTTTGGAATGACATGAAGGTGAGTAAATGGCCACAGTCCTGCAGAGTTTTGCTCAAACCTGCCTCAACACTCCCGTCTGGACGTCTAGTATGTAAGACCTCGATTAGCTGCTTTAATTGGGGTTAGAGCTCAACTTTGGGCCTTCAGGAGCTGGATTAGACTCTCATACTTTAGAGAGTATTTTTCTGTTGATCTTTAGAATACAAGCCAAATTTGGTATACTGATATTCCAACACATTCTCATCTTTTGGCGTCATAGAGGTGACGCTATATGACATTTCGTCAAAATACTACGCACATGGCACCCGTTAGCATCAATATAACACACACTGATATGGGTAGGTTTAGCTCTGGGGTAGGGTCTGCGTCTCAAATTGACGCTAAAGGATGCCAGTCACCTGTATGACGCCTTGGGTTCTGCGTGTTATATTGACGCTAAAGGGTGCCATATGCGTAGTATTTCGACAAAATGTCATATGGCGTCACCTATGACACCAAAGGATGAGAACGCACCCTGTATTCAATGCTGTGAAACAAAAACAGTTAAAAACCCTGTAAAAAATATTGTTGGTTTAACTTAAAAAAGTAAGTAACCTGGTTGACTTAAAATTTTAAGTTGATTGAACTGG
>JAOTRC010000011.1:13709531-13721655 GCA_027497675.1 Cyprinella lutrensis | reverse complement strand
GATGTCAGTCGGATATAATGGGCGGGATTTATGGTAATTGAGAATGAACGTGCACGCGCATCCCATTTACAACTGGTTGGAATTCACTAACACACACTTCACTATCACATCTGATGTTTACGAAGTATTTGTGAATCAGGAGAAGAGTTTTCGGGATGGTCTCTTTACGCGTAAATCACTCTCATATTTACTTGTATATTTACGAACGTTTCATGAATGAGACCCATTGTGTGCACTAAATCGCTTTGTTTTGCGGCGAAAATTTGTTAGCTCTTAGCTTAGCCCAGTTCATTCATTAGGATCCAAGCAGAGAAGTGACCAAACACCTCCATGTTTTCCCTAAATACAGTTCTTGATCTAAATACAGTTACTTGAGTAGTGTAACTCGACCAAGAAAGGAAATTTTAAGGGGAGTGAGATCCCACTAACAGACCAATAAAGTTTAGTCACATTTCACATGTGATTCACATGCGAATCAAACAAATACTTATGTGATAGTATTGTGCATTGCATAGTGACCTTATCTCAACAAGGGCTTATTCTGAGGATTTGCCAAAGTAGAAAAACATTCCAAGGCAATTGGTTAACTATTTAGGAAAACCAACCCATCTTTAGAATTCCTTGAAGCGAAACTAAGGCCTTGGCATCTAAACACCTCAGGTAATTAGGTGCTGCTAATTTTTCTTGTAAACAGAAAAAGGGGTAGACGCAGCTGTGGCTGATTAGGTAGTTAATATCTCAGCAGTTGTGAAAAATAAACACTATAATTTGAGCTAATCTGGTAGAGATTGCTAGCCCACTGTAATGCATCTGACCTGGAGGGACATCAGTGTGTGTCAACGATTACACTGGACAAGAGGAAATGATGAGGCTAAGATATGAAGGTGAGGATTTAGTCAATCTCACTGTTTACTGTGTTTTTTTTAAATAACCATTAATGTTAAAGAGTTAAAATTAGAGCTATTATATTAAACTTACATTAAAAAATGCAATATTTTCATGAATAAAATTAATAAGCCCATAGGTCAATTCTGTCTGTCAAGGTTTTTCCATACCAAATGCAGTAGTAACAGATTATAGATATAAGATTAATAGAGGTTAATTAATCACCATATCAAATAAACAAACACACAAACAAATAAAATCTAAATCTGTATCTAAATATATATATATATATATATATGAATTAATTTTCAGGGTAATTAACCAAAAGAAATTGCATTTATCATTATTGGACCTGACATTTGACAATCCTGGTTGAAATGTTAAACCAAATCCAGAACAGAACATGCCGTAACAATTCAACGGCCTTCTGCCAACGTCTCACACTGATCCGGTCTGTTGTTATTTCCAACGATACTGAGGAAAAGCAAGATGTGGAAATTGTGAATATATTTACAAAAATGAACAAAGTTTGGAAAATTAATAGTGGGGTAAAACGAACACTCAGTGATACTCTTAATTCTCACGTATGTTTGTTGATCTTGTTTCTTGGTGTAACCCGTAGCTACAATTCAACTCAATGGTACATGTAGGTAGATTTATGAATCGTGTCACAAAGAATTGGAGTCTGGCACTCCTGCATTTTGGAGCATGTGAACATATTCCTTAGTCATATTTCAAACAGAACTCTTGTTTGATGCTTTGTTCCTGGGTAATATGTTTGCGAGCGATTTTTCCTCCTTCATTAGAAAACAAATCAAATTCAACATGAAGAAAGGAATGTGGTGCTTACAGGAAGCCTTTGAATTTCCGAACAATGGCTGTCAAATGTGTCACCCTTAAACTTCTAAGCACCGGCTCTTTCAGGTTTATTTGTCAACTGCCATACAGGTAGCTAAAGAACCATCCTAAGATGGATTGTGATGTAGCAGAAACAAATATTATTTTGTATTCAGAGGATTTCCACTGAGTGGAAATTTACCAACTCCCCACAAATGTAAACACAGTAGATTTCCAACCGTTTCTCCTCTACATTTTGGAATTTGCCTTAGACAATTTGTGCTAACCAGCCCAAGTCTTAGATGACAAGCCCATGGACCGCCACAGTATGTCTGCTGCATGTATTAGAAATTGAAATGTCTCCTTTGGCCAATTTAATGCATGTTTACTGAATAAAAGTATTTAATCTTACTTCCCCCAACAATATCTGTTCACACTTTGAACCTATAATACCCCCAACCCTGTTCATTGCTTTATATACCAAGACCCTCTGACCAGAAACCAGCAACTACTGCAGGTTGTGAAATGTTTGTGTGTGTGATTATTAGGCCTCTTCGGAATCTAGTGAGTGCTTGACCGGTATGCAAAGGTTAAGGATACACAGTGGTAAGAATCCACTTTGTCAGAGCAAAATGGCACGTACTAAGTCCCTTGTCAGAAGTGTGTGTGCGTGTGTGTTTACACAGTAGGA
This sequence comes from Cyprinella lutrensis, assembly GCA_027497675.1. Taxonomy (NCBI): domain Eukaryota; kingdom Metazoa; phylum Chordata; class Actinopteri; order Cypriniformes; family Leuciscidae; genus Cyprinella; species Cyprinella lutrensis. Next base: position 13,719,242 of record JAOTRC010000011.1, on the reverse strand, counting down.
TCAATCAGAGGGAGGGATAGTCGGCAAGAGGTTTTGCTAATTGACCTCTGACAATAATAAGCCAGAATCAACCAATCAAGTTTGAGAGCACTTACACACACACACACAAACTGAGAAAACCAATACAATAACCAAGATGATCACTAAACAGCTTATACATATACGCATACAGTTCATATAATTACATGCAAAAAATTGTTGTCTGCCTTTTTTATTATTCATGTTTTAAAAAGAAATCTTTTATGCTTGGCAACGTTGCATTTATTTGAAAAATTAAAAACTGTAATAGTATTTCAACATTACTGCAGTGTAAAACGACATTTTATACAATACTAAAATATTTATTCCTTTGATTGCTGAACTTTCAGCATCATTACTCCAGTCTTCAGTGTCACGTGATCCTTCAGAAAATATTATACTACGCTGATTTGGTGCTCAAGAAAACAATTATTATTATCTATGTTGAAAAACAATGTGCTGCTTGATTTTTTTTAGTAATAAGAATAATAATAATTCATTACATTTATATAGCGCCTTTGTGGACACTAGTAGACAGAAACGTGAATAAAAAGTTCATTAGAACGGTATTTATTTAAAATAGAAATCTTTTGTAATATTATAAATGCCATTACTGTTACTTTTGATCTGAATTTTCAAAGAAAATAAATCCTTATCGACCCAAAGATAACTAATATAAACACATAAAAACTTGCATAGTTACTCCGCTAAAGGTGAACTCAGAAATCAACATTATTATATTAATTTGAGTAGTAATCGACGGGTCATTAGATCTCAACATGGAGTCTTCCATGAGGTGACCCACTCCATAAGTTATAGAATGGTTTTGTGCTTGAATCTTTAGTGGAGGGAAAACAGATTTAATTTAAAGGAAAAATTACAGAGCAGCATTAACAGACAATCACATGAAAACAAAAACATCCTGCACAGTCATTGGATTTGGGCTCTGACATAAACCTGGCACGGTTTGCTCATTTTTAAATGAAGAAAACAGCTCAACAGTAACACTGAGTGGCTTTAACCTTTTCCACATGTAAAAAAGAACAGGGTCAGTATTCCCACTTCTGAAGGCAATGCGTCTTACACAGTAGCATGAATGAAACAGTGTTGTCTATGTACCGGCAGAGAGCAAGGGCTAGCTTTGTTGTTTTTACTGCGGTTCAGATCCCGTCTCATCTTTTCACTCCCCAAGGCAAAATACTGTTGATCACCCTCCTTTCGTCTGCTATTCATCAGGAAGAAGCACATCAGAGCATGTTTTCATCTAGAAAATCAATCAAATGATCTGTTTCTCATTCTGTTTTGATTGATGTTTTATCTATTTGCATCATATCCCAATTCTTTCTCTCCATTTCTTTGTAAATTGTCTGAAGCAATCGCTCCAGTGTAGGGTACTGAACTTCACTTTAACCTGAGCGCCTGAAAATTACACAAGCTGATTACAGTTCTTTAGGTTGACTAAACACCATTTTGTTCTGTTAATAGTCAAAAGAAAATATTTTTGTCTGTAGCACACTGAAATGCGTTAAACGGTCCAGCTTTGTGCCAGAATGGGCTTGCTCATGCGTGGTATTTCATTATAATTAGCTGAAAAAACAAAACTGGTCTGTAGTTATCAAAGTGGAACTATTTTTTGAATGAATGCCATATTATTTCAATTTGTTAACCATATTTTGCTGGTCTGGCCAAGCTGGTCAACATAACTACTGCAGCTCGCTGTTTTGGCTCGCTGAATTGAAAAATGCTTCTTTGAAAAATATGACCCTGACTGCACATGGCTTCCAGAAGCATAAGCCAATGCAAACACAACATTTCAAATGTGAAAAAATATGATGATAACAATTATTTATCCTGTTAAATGGGTAGGAAGGGAGAAAGAGAGAGAGACATAAGAGTAGCGCTGAACATGAGTTCTATTTTCCACACTCACTGTTTTCCTTAGAAGTAAAAAAAAATGTATTATAAATGAAAGAAGCCAAACATGGACTGTGAGAAAAAGACCTAAATGTATCCCCTACATTTTATGAATTAACAAGAGGATTCATCTCCCGGCCTATCTCAGACAGATATATCTGTGTTTTACAATTGCATCTATCCGAACACTCATCATGGAGCCTGTGTGTCATCCAGTGTGTTTGGCCGAGGATGATTCTGGAGCTAGTCAGCGCTGTCGCATTAGTCACATCACAGAGAGAGAACTGCCGTTTTAGTCCATCTACTTCTGTAAGAAACATTTGATGGAGTGAGTTCACATACACAAACTCTACGTTACATCTGACAGCCGTAGAGGTGACATCCAAACACAACACTCATAAACAAGACAGACTTTAGATGAGAGTTGACAGAAGAGTGCTCAACTCTGCTGCATACTGTAAACACTGCTGCGATGGTAAAAGGCATATGACGAGTAATAAAATTCCCCTACAGTAAATACAACTCCATTCCTGGTGCTAAGGAGACAACACATGACAACAGAACCAATGTAAACACAATTAAAATCATGTTCCAAACTCAATTTGTTACAAAGTGTCATAAACAGGTATGTCACGATATCACGAAAATCTACTTCTTCCATGTAAATGAGTTTGTCCAAACTGGCAACATTCGTAACAAGAAACATCTGAATATGCATTCGTCCCAACACTACTAGACGGATGTCAAATTAGTAGAGTTCTACTCGATCTTAGCACTTCATTCGACACTATAGATCATAAAATACTCTTGGATCGAATACAAAACTACACTGGTGCTCAGGGACAGGCATTAAACTGGTTTCAATCATACTTATCAGACCGTTGTCATTTTGTCTGTTTAAATGGGGAAAAATTGAAGATAACGTCAGTATACTGTAAGTGCCGCAAGGATCGGTGTTAGGCCCTCTGCTATTCTCAATATATATGCTGCCACTCAGTAATATTATAAGACAACAAGGAATTAATTTCCACTGTTATGATGATGACAGTTATTTATTTCAGCACGACCAGATGAAAACACTACTTCATCTAAATTGACAGAGTGTCTTAAAGATATAAAATGCTGGATGATGTGTAATTTCCTGCGATTAAATTCAAATAAAACAAAGGTATTACTTATTGGTCCAAAACACTAACCACAAAACCTCTTACAATACAACTTTGATTTAGAAGGATGTCCTGTTACTTTATCCACTACAGTAAAAGGGTGTTTTATTAGATCGCAACTTGTCTTTAGAAAATCATATTTCATATTTTTTCATTCACATTTCATATTTTCATATTCCACCTTAGAAACATTGCTAAGCTACGTAGCATGCTATCTGTTTCTGATGCAGAAAAGTTAGTTCATGCATTCATGACCTCGAGACTAGATTACTAGATTTCACTTCCTATAGGCAGTTGCATGAAACTTCAATTTGGTTGTGAAGCAGTCATTACCCAATAACAGAATTAATGAATAGATGTACACAACAAAACAAATGATCACCAATACATAGTGGGTTTTCTACAGCTCAACGTAAATAATTGTGGAATAATATTAAAATTATTTTGGACATAATTATTCATAAAAAAAATAATTTACTTAGTGTTTAATAATATTTTAAATGCAAAATTTCAAATTTATGGTTTTGATTTAAATGCGGCACATCCTGTCAGGTTGTCGTACGGTCTAGCCACAAATGTAGAAAATTCTCCATACCCATATGTTCAGAACTCCAGCAGCTGTACTACTCTCCAATGGAAAACAATGACTTTCGGTCTGACATTAAATCTTAAGGTGACTTAAAACTTAAAATAAATGAAATGTAAGAATTCTGCAGTGAAAAACTGCTGGTTTTAAAGCAGTCTAGAACAACTCTGGGTATTTCAAATTTCAAAGTGTTGAGCTTTATTTTTTTGGGGAGGCTGGTTTAATAACAAAGGGGATTGAGTAAAAGAAAAAGAAAAAAAAGAGAATTGGAGAGAGCATTAAGCAGAATTGAAAACAGGAAAAGCTGGTTTGCTTCACTCAGAAACACCAAAGGCTTTTAGCAAAGCAGTAAAAATAATATACAAAATATTCCCATGAGCGGCAGCTCTAAACCAGCATATGTTCACTTCAATACAAACACATCACCATCACATGCAGTACTGCTAATTATTTCATTTCATGAGTATGGAAGAGTGTCCGAGGTCAACACTCAGGGTGGCTTTGGACTCTCAAAGCATCTGCCCTTCACAGTTCTGCACTTTATTCCCATCTGTGAAACAGCATCCTGCAATTTCACTTGGATTCCCATTCCCAGATCATCGCTGGATTGGTTGAATGAGCATTGGAAAGTTCTCGGAATCTCCCCAATATCTCCTCCTCTCAGTCCATTATGTTAGGATAAGAGCAGGGTTGCCAGATCCAACGATCTTTGACGAAGATCCAGGTTTACTAAAGTGTGTACATTTATTTAGCTTTATGTTTATGTTCTTGGCAGACAATGTCTAAGCAAAGCAGCTCTTATAAGATAGTGCATGTATTGTGTAATACATTACAATTACCTAAGGGCACAAGTATTACGGCTATAACTGAAGTAAATCGGCAATGTAACATAACATGCAAACACTCTTAAATGTTTGGGGTAAGTAAGATTTTCTTAAAAATCTTACAGTAATATTTTCTTAAAAAATCTTACAGAGCTTAACACGTTTGACTGGTAGTGTACATCCTAATAAGTGTCAAGTGAACAAATAAAGTTCACAAAAAATACCACAAGTTCATCAGGGGACAAATTCACCCAAACTTGACCGATAAACCAGAAACAGATTCACACACAAGTATTCCAGCATGCATCTGGTCGTAACCACCTTGTTCCAGGGTTAAATGCAGTACTGACGGATAAACGCTACAGATTTGACATCTTCTCCAATCTGTTTCCCTCAACTCCCGTTCTCAATGTCAATGGATCACAAAGGTCAAGGGTCATTAAGAGGCCCCACCATCCACTGGACTAGAAGCGCTCCAAGGGAGGATATCCTACAATTATATGATTACGGCCAATGGCTTTAAACGCTCCTGGAAAACCCTCACTTTGCCCTTCATTCTCTCGTTCTCTTGCTTGTTTCCTCCTCTGCAATTCTCATGAGTGACGTGTAAGCTACAGTAATAGGTTTGTCATGTTTGGCTGTTTGCTTTCGTCCTACTTTTTTTCCCCACAGATCATTATCATCCAAACATTTACAGGTGAATTTTGAGCAGCGCATTTACAACAATTAGAAAGTAGTATTACGCACGCTGAGTCTAATTGACCTTAATTACGCATAATTTACAACCAGTAACATTCGGATCTTTTCCTCTTTCGCCATTTAATGAAGAGATCTATGCTCTTTACAAAATAGAGCCATGAGTTTAAAAAAACAGAAAAGGGAACACAGGTGCTCCTATTACATCCTCAGATACTAAATCATTCCACAGTTATTACAGGCCTTTATTCCACATTGATCTTACACTTTTAGGACTCAGTTATGCTTAGTGCAGAGCCATCTAGAGGCCAGCCATTAAAAGTTCATTTATTCCATGGAAAAGATCCTCCTGTGGAAAGCATGGATCATTTACACAGGCTGATACAAGTTTTGAACGCATAATTTCATTTATCACAATTATTCACAACTCTTGTCAAAACAAAGCAAGTACCTCACACCTTGGGTAGAAAGTCATTAATCTATTCAGCAGTTGGCAGCACTGATCTAACTCCCATGCGCATATGCACAGATTCAGCAGACATATTGCAACGCTTAAAGGATTAATTCAGCCCAAAAATAAAAATCCTGTCATTGTTTACTCACCCTCATGTCCTTCCAAACTCATATGATTTTCTTCCATAGACCACCTTTATAATGGTGAAGCTTTATAATGGTGAATCATTTTGAAGCTTGATTTATATATATATATATATTTCTAGATTTACTATTACTTTCTGTATTTGTATGTATTTGCCTCTGTATTTGATCACCCTCATTGAACAAATGAGACGCCAGTTTCTAAGGCCGACACTTCCTTCTCCTGTACACTCTCTAAAATTCCAGTCCCATAAAACTGCTGTGTTGATCAGCGTGGCAGCCTGGGGACGTATCAGCCACTAAACCCCCTGCTGCTGGGCCCTAAAACACAGTGCTGAAGGACCCCCAGAACACATGTTTAATGGGCTTCATTAAAAACCAGTGAAGCGTTCAGATTAGCATAGTTATGGACTGTTGGGTTTTATGTACAGGCTACCTGAGTTTGAGCTAAGACCCCAGTAGATTGAGGGAGACACAAATATTCAGGAAAATAAACTACTCGTATACTGAACTTTCACCGATTCAACCTGCCTGCACTTCGGGTCAAAAGATGCAGCAAACCTTAAAGGAGTAGTTCACTTTAAAAAAAAAAAACTTTTGCTGATAATTTACGCTCCCCCATGTCATTCAAGATATCCAAGTCATTCTATCTTAAGTTGAAAAGAAATGAAGGTTTTTGATGAAAACATTGCAGGATTTTTCTCCATATAATGCACTTTACTGGGAACCAAGCGGTTCAAGGTCCAAAAGACAGTTTCAGTGCAAACTCCAAACTGTTCAAAGGCCTTTAAACGATTTCAGATGATGAATAAGGGTCTTATCAAGCGAAACGATCGCAAGCGAAAGTTTTAAGCTCAAATGCTCGCCTTGCTCTGTTCTGTAATGCACGTTCGTGACTCTCCTGTTCGAACTCATTTATCAAAATGAACAAATCTTTTTTAGTGTCATTTGGTTCATTCAATGAACTAAATGATCGAATTGACTCGGAAAAAGATTTGTTCGTTTTGATGAACGAGTTTGAACAGGAGAGTCACACAGAACAGTGCAAGGCAAGCATTTGAGCTTATAAAACTTAAACTGTGTTATTATTTTTTTAAATGAGCGATCGTTTCGCTTGATAAGACCCTTATTCATCGTCTGGAATCGTTTAAATCCCTTTCAACAGTTTGCACTGAAACTGTCTTTTGGAGCTTGATCCATTTGGTTACCAGTAAAGTCCATTGTATAGAGAAAAATCCTGGAATGTTTTCATTAAAACCTTAATTTCTTTTCGACTGAAGAAAGACATGGGCATCTTGGATGACATGGGTTTGAGTAAATGATCAGCAAAAGTACTCCTTTAATTTCTGCTGCCAATTTATAATATACCATAAACTATAATAGATTACAACTATAATAAATTATATCTTAATATATTATATTCCAAATTACTTATTCAGATTATTTATTGAACTCCGCTTCACATCGTGATGCGAGGATCCTCATGGCTTATAATTTAATTAGAATTATTGTAATGTCATAGTGTTGGTTTAAACCAGAGTAATATTTGAGACATTCAAACGGAAGGAATATATCCGCTATAACAGAACGAGGGTAAGTACCTGCTGTAACATCAGTGCTTGTTGTTGTTGCAGTAACAGCTGGAGCTGCTGGGGGCTCAAAACTTGGTGTTGGAGGATTTGCTGCATCTGCTGAGGAGTTATGACCTGTGGTGTCATCATAGCAACAGAAACTGGGACCTATGCAAACACAGGAAGAGGACGGACATATGAATACAATGGCAATTGGATAATCACATGAGTAAAAAATTACTCAAAATACATACACTAAAGATAACGTGTCAAATGTCTTATCAGTAGCTTGTCACCAGAAGAATGTGCTAAGAGATCAAGATAAAAAAAAACAAAAAAACACCTGAGGAGCTTTCAGAACCAGTGATATGAGAAGCCAAAGCTACTGACTGATGGGAGACTGACAGATACAAAGAGAAAACCCTAACACAAACACACACACACAGCGTCCCCCATCATCAAACGTCCCACTCCAGAGACAAGGCCACTGGCCATTATTCTGGAGTGCTGTCCATGTTTTGCTTGTGACTGTTTGAATACGTTTTGTATTTTGATTTTTTTTTTCATGATTGTTTTCCCCCCTCTTCATCAGCGTGAAGCTTCTTGTCCCTGCGATACTTCACTAAAATGGGTCACAACACTCACGGTGTACCGTTTTGTTGTGTACGTAAACTTAAAATCGTTGAATATCAATTAACACGAATGGAATTGTGTCAAAGCAGGATGTGTTCTTTGTTAGTTCGGAAGTCCCTCTCTAAAAAATATATCAAAACAACACATTTAAGGGCACACAAACAAGCCTAAGTGGAATAAAAAGGGTACACATATTATGGGCGTGAAAGAAAATGGCGTGTGATGACATTGAAAGGGTCCTCGTGCTGTTGACAGGGGTCTTTAATTAGAGAAGAGGCTGTGTGAATACAGTACATGTGTGTGTCTCAGTGTCAGCCTTTCTCTGATACACCGTGCCATTAAAATCTCCTTTGTGACATTGGGTGACAAACCAAGTCTGTGCTGAACTTGATAGCGGCGGGCATTTGCAACTGTTAACACATATCCCCAGCGTGTTTTAGCAAGTGTGTGCGAGATCGCAGATGTATGTCTCACATCTACTCCTGACTGGCCAGACATTAGGGCGACAGTCTTCCTTCACCAAGGTTACCCCAATTGCATCTGTGATTCAGAACCGCTGACACGCGTTTGAATTTGTCACGTCTTGATGAATGTAAATGAGTGTGCGAGGGGAGGGGCTAACTGTCATATCGCCTCCGCCTATTTCAAACTAATCTAAATATAACAACAATAAACAAAACACCTTGAAGGAACTTCTTAAACACAATGTCACACAGACAGGGTTGAATTTGTTAAGTCATCACCAAAATGGATATGTGGTGCTTAGAATCAAAGTTGAACACACAGGCAGGCGCCGTAACACACGGCTGGTACGTCTTAATATGCGGCCCATTTTTCACTTGGCTTAGCGCACCATTTGCATAGGCTACACCCCTTGATTTCTTCATTTCACAGTCATTATGGCCTCATGTCCTTATTTCTCAGCACCACTAATTTTGATGAACTATTCTGAAGGTCAGAGAGGCAGACGGCCGGGTGGTGAGAGACAATACGAGCTAAAACACACAGGCAACACCAGATTTGCATGTTTGTACATTTATACTTGACTATGAAATCCTTACCAATTTATTTTGTCAATTTGGATGTTTCATATATTTTTTTATTTGATCACACTTAATTTCAACAGATAATATGATTAAAAAAAACAGCAAAAAAATGGATTTGCTGATTTGGACAAAATTTTCATAAATGTTTAATTTTTGGGTAACACTTCACATTAAGGTTTCCTCTTTAGTTAATAGCAATTAACAAAGAACAACACTTCTACAGCATTTTTTAATGTGAATTTCAGCATTTAAAAACATTATTCAAATCAAAGGTTGTATTTGTTAACATTAGTTAATGCACTCTTAACTATCATGAACAGCAGTATTTTTATTAAGTAAGTTTAATAAATACTAGGGCTGTCAAACGATTAATCGCGATTAATCGCATCCAAAATAAAAGTTTGTGTTTACATAACATATGTGGGTGCACTCTGTATAATTATGTTATATATATAAATACACACAATTGCTTGTATTTATTTAAGAAATATTTTCATGTATATACTAATAAAACAATATATGTAAATATTAATATTTTATATATAAATAATATTTTTTTCTTACATTTAAATGCATGTGTGTGTATTTATTAGGGCTGTCAAACGATTAATCGTGATTAATCGCATCCAAAATAAAAGTTTGTGTTTACATAATATATGT
>JAOTRC010000011.1:13515556-13531648 GCA_027497675.1 Cyprinella lutrensis | reverse complement strand
CACTAGTTTTTTATTTTAAAATAATATTCAGTTCTTAAATTTAAATCAAGGCTTGAAAACAATTTCAAGAATAGATTTCGCTTGTTTTTGTTTTTCAACAAAAAACAAGCAAAATCTATGATTGTAATTATTTTCAAGCCTTGATTTAAATTAGCCTATGTTTAAAAGATACGCACTGAACATTATTATTATTATTATTTTAAATGTGTGTGTTAATTATTAATATAATAAAAAATAAAAATAACAGAAATAAAAAGATTACCTCCAAAGTTGATGGAGTTGCCGTGTCCAGGAATATTGGGGGAGAGGTAAGATCTCTGCCGGTGCGGGAACAGCTGGTTCTGGTAGTTCCGTGCATAAGGGCCATACGTGCCCTGCGCCTCCATTATAAATACAGACAGACAAAATACAAAAAAGCAAATAAAGAATGTCATGTTGATGAAGATCGATGCAGAAGTGTTGTGTTTATTCCGCCTTAAGGTGAGAGTTTTGACAGAAGGAGGCGCTCACATGATGTTTTAAAGCCGCTGGCCCCCAGATGTTCAACGCCAGCCACCAATCCAGAGAACAAGAGCGTTTGAATGGGCGGGAGTTTAGTCTTCTATAAATGAAATGGAGAATCAGTAGAACGGCATAGATAGTACAAATCGTGCATAGAGAATTCTGTAAATTCTGAAGAAATGGACAAACAACTTTATGATATCACCTTGTGTGTGCATTAGACCTATTATTCTGCATTGTGAATAACAATTCATCCCGACTCTAGATGGCGCTGTAATAACTGCACTACTACAGCAGCAGACACTGCTGGTGTGTTTACGTTTACGCCACTGTGCTCGTTGGTCGAGATTAGAGAGTCAAGGGGAGATATCTCAACTCTGGTAAAATTCGTCTTTATGTCGTTGTTTATCACAAAAGTGTTGATTGTGCATTTGTTGATGGTGACGTATCCTTAAGTTTTGGCCTGAACAGTGGTGTGGGGAAGTTGTACATTATGTCTAATATGCAAATTGTAATTATGCTGTCATGAAAATGAGTCAGATCTCTACAGTACAAACTGTATTACGCTATTCCTATGTCTATGTCTGTATACTAAATAAAATTTCGGTTCGCACTTCAAATTTAAAATTCAAAATTAGATAAATGTTTATGTACGGACAAACCCATGACATTGTAGTTTAGATTAGCCTATTTGAAAGCCATGTCAAGTTGTCTGTGCTGTCAGCTGCATGCCTTCCAAAACCATTTACCAAAATGTGGATGTAGAAATTCAGACAACTAAAAAAAAAATCATTATTTACTAGAGGTTCTGACAAAATGTTCATTTAAAATGTTTATTTAATCAGAATCAGAATGAGCTTCATTGCTAAGTATGCTTACACATACAATGAATTTGTTTTGGTGATAGAAGCACAGCAACAAGCCGTGAACAATAAGAATAAAATTAAAATAAGTGAATAGAAATAATTATATAAAACAGTCACCATATACAAAATCGACAATATATTTATATACATGCCTGTTGATCTTTTCCCCTTTTCCTGTCTGTGTTCAGTGTGACAGCATGCAGAGTCTGTCAGTGCAGGCACTGGCTCTGCGGCAGCTGGGCAGACTGAACTCGCTGCAGCTGCTCTCACCGTGCCATGGCTCTGGCCTCACCATGTGGTGCCCACAGACTTTACATGCTCGTCAGCTGTGGGGTTCAGCCACTCCCCAAACGCACCGGACAGCCATGTGGCCAAAATCGTGGGATGCTCGGCAAAGCTGGTTGCTCCATCAAACACGGCTCAAGAGCACGAGAAAGAAAGGGAAGCAGAAAGTAGTGCAGCAGGAGGAGGAGGATGATGATGAGGAGGAGGAGCAGCAGAATGCAGAGGCTAGTGATTATGAGGACGAGCTTCAAGATGACCCAGGCCTGCCAAAAGACTACAAAGATCATGAAAAAACTGTCCCGTCTCTACGTTTCGATCTGCTTTTGAAGGCTGGATTAGACATTGCACGACAGTAAGCCAGAAATACCACTCATGTTATGAGATTAATTCTCTCTGCTTTGCAAATTAGTGTTTTCAGCTCCAATTGCAGTTGTGATGTAGTTTCATCTCATTGGACAAATCCTTGTTTTACCGTCTTCGCTCATATTGCTCTTATTTTTTTCTGTACTTTTAGTGTATGGTGTTTTGGCCACTGGTAGTGACTAACATACTCCATTAATCTCTTTTACAGTGGAGTGGAGGATGCTTTTTATAGCCTCAAATTGAGACTGAATGGTCAAAAGCTCTCAAAAAAGAGCAAGATGGTGAGTCAGCGCCCTCTAGTGGTATAATCAAAAGAACTTTCTTTATAAATATGTAACACTAGCTTTAATTATGGATGCAGTAAAGAAACTTACCCTGCTTGTGGTAGACGTCCGTTACTGGCTTGACTGAATTTATCCGAGTAGTGATTAGTATAAGCAGAAATGGCACCTTATTAATATAACAGTTGATGGTCTGCTGCCTCCTACAGGTTAAAGTGGGGGATACACTGGATCTGATTCTAAATGAGGACAAGGAAATGGACACAGTCTTGCTGAAAAGAGTGATCTTAAAAAAGGTGGTTGGAGAGACAAAAGATACAGAAAAGCAGAGAGTCATTCTAAGAAGCTGGAAACACCTACAACTTCCCAGAAAGGATGTGTACAAGCAGTGAAGACCAATTCTATGATGTTTAGTAGGTGAAAGGTCAGAAGCAGAAGCTGTGACAAAAGTGGTATTTCATATTCCACTCTCCAGCATGTAATTCTGAAACTGCAGATTGCGAATTCAATGAGGTGTTTTCTCTGCACAACAAAAACTTTATCACATCTGTTCACCTGACAGTCGTTCTCATAACTTTCATACTACCTGAAGATGGATTTAATAAACTTTACAGGTCACAAATGGAACACAAATACATCCAATTATTTCGAGGTGTTTTATGTTATGTGCATTTTTTTATTATTATTATTACTTAGTATGTAGTAGATTCACAAAATTACTGTTGTGAGATACAGTAGATCAGACAGTATTTGTGATATCAAATGGTTTCAGGATGTCTGATCCCCTGTTCATTGCTTATTTAGCTTATACTTTATGACATTGGTAGATTTTCAGTGAGCAGTTTTTTTAGGAAAAGTACAGAGTGCCTCTGCATACAATGGAAATATATTTATAAATATTAAGCCGGACTTAAAAAAATGTTTTGCACCACGCAAATTATTCAAAAGTGAGTCCAAATCCAAATAAATACACGTCCCAAAACTGTATTTATAACACAAAGAATACAAATTTTATCAGTCTTAATAAACATCAAAAATGCAAATTATCTGTCCTACCTTTGGTTTTGCATGGTTTCCTCTGACCCTCACTTGTGTATATGAATTATAATAAAAAGCATCATGAAACCCATCTCAGCTAGGAAGTGATTTTTTATTTAAAAATATATAACATATAACCTGGTGCTATAATTAAGTACAGATGAGTAAGTTTGACTTCTTGTAAGGCAAGACATACTTCAATATGTTGATAATTAGAAAAAGCCAGTGCTGCAACATTGCTACAACTTAAAACAATATATATATATACTGTATCTCTTACATATATATCCATCTTCTCTACCCTCACCCCAAACTAAAGTGACCTATTATTTTTTAAAGTACTAAATGTTTACATTTAAGTTGATTTAAGGCTAACTTTAGCTTATATATTAATCATTAGAATAACATCAATAATATTTTGGCATATAAATAGTAACACTAATATCTATCAAGTGATAGTGGCTTCAATCACAAACTTTGCTGTCACCTACTACCATCCTGTTTAAAGGCTATGGACTTGAACTTGACCAGCCGAACTGGACCTTAAACAAGGACAAGTTTCAATATGCTTCAGCTTATGGACTTGTGCAAATAACAGGTATGTTGTGTAAAATATAGGAAAAGAGGTCTGCACTTTGCAGGAACATTGATTAAGAATAACTCACAGTGTTTGATCTCTTTGCCTTCTTTAGAATGTCACATTTCTTACGATTGGGGCGCCTGCAGCGTTCGTCAATGCTTGGCACGCACTCATAGTGCCATACCTCCTCCATTTTGTCAACAGGGTAGACGGCCTCCACGTAATGACGAATAAGTCGGAGGCGCACAGGGTCCAGCTGTTTCTTGTTGCAGGCCCCAGAGTGGTTGTACTGCAGCCTTAAATTGTCCTGCGTGAAAAGCTCTGGGAATAGACGAACGAGAAGGCGGGCAGCAAAATTACCCACAGACAGACTCTGTTGGACAATCTCCCTCACTTCGGCATCCGTGAGCAGGTAGTCAGAAGGCACTGGGAAGTCTGGGGTAGACACCGAGAGGTCCTCCAGAGGAATCTTGCAGAAATCTTTGCTGCTTTTCTCCAGGGGTGAAGACAGGACTTCGGAGTCCTCTTTCACACGATCTGAAGGGAGAACATTGATTTGGCCAGCAGTTAGCAGAGAGTCTTTCTGGTCAGGCTCTTGGTCAGGCGAACAGGCCTTCCGTTGTTGCTGGTATGAACGTCGCTGGTCAGTATCCCGTCGCCTGCAACGCTCATCAAGTTTGCCGACAAACTCGAGAGTCCACACGCGGTCGTTCTTGGCTTGTGGGTAGAGTATCTGGACGTAATGTCGGATGAGATTGATTCGTATAGGATCCAGCTGCTTCTTTCCTAGAGATCCGCTGCAGTTGTAGTATTTTCGGGCATTCTCGAAAGTGAAGAGCTCTGGGAACATGAGAACCAGGAGACGAGAGGCAAAGTTCCCAATTGATAAACTGCATTCGTAGTTGCATTTTAGCTGTTCCTTAGTAAGTAAATACTCCTGTGGAACAACAAAGTCTGGAGGAGGGATCTGTAATTTATCGAAATCAACAGGCTCGAGCCAAGATTTTTTAGACCTGCGATTTGGTTTCTCATAATCACACAGGTCACCGATCTTAACGATGGAGATGTTATCAGGGAGACGGGTGGTATCGTACATCTCTCGGGTGCCACTGCCATTTACTGAAGAGTTCTCCAGTGCTTCCTCCATTCGTTGCACACACAACTGCAGCCAGGTTTCCTCTGGGATATCAGGAAAATTGGCCTCCATGTATTTTCGTATAATTTCCAGTCTGTCCGAGTCGATGATCAACTGTCCAATGCTGTTGTGGCCCTCGGGCAACTTGCCCTCCTCAAACACCTCTGGGAAGAGTCTGTTTAACAAAAAAACAACAAGCTCCTCTGGGGACGTCAAGTCTTCAGAGTCGTCCCCAGCAGCCTCATGAGGGTCTAACGCTATATCGGAGCTGGCATTATTAGGTTGAACATCATTGTTCTCGCCAGAGTTGAGGGAAAGACTCTCGTCCTGGGCGTCTTCACTGATAAAATGGAAAGTGTGATTTGGTTCCATGTCAAACCCAACAACCATCGGAGCCTGTCTGTCACACATCTGACCACTCTCCATGTCCTTCTGAGCCCAGAAACGATTCAAGAAATCGTTGATCTGCAGCAAGCACTCCGTCTGCCAGACATTTTCATTTTTTACCTGCGGGTAGCAGACTTCCACATAGTTACGTATTAACTGAAGGTGCAATGAATCTAATGTCCGTTTAGTTGTGATGCTGCATGTGCTGCAGCTGTGCATGCATTCCTTCGCTGTGAAAAGTTCTGGGAACAGTTGAACGAGGAGTCTGCAGCCAAGCTCGCCCGCAGTGGACGTGTGCTCCATCAGCTGGGTGAGCTCGTCACTAGTCAACTGGTATTCAGGAGGAGGTTGAAATTCCATGACCATCTCCGAGGGCTTCATCTGCTTTTTAATGCGCGTCACTTCCAACGAGAGCAAGTCGACCTTACTGTGCAGTTGGGTCATGCTGGAATTCAGTGTGTTGAGGAGGAAGAACATCTTCTCGATGAGCGGGTAGAGGTGAGAATCCAAGGCAGCAGGAGAACCCGTGACCCCCACAGTAGGGGAGGCCTTAAACATGTGATGCTTTCTAGAATTGCCCAGTTTTTGAAACTGGACACCATTATGGCTTGCTCTGACTCCATTGAGTGCTCCGTGCTGGTCCAGATTGGATGCAGCTTTACGCTCAGAAATACGATGCGTGATGCTGTAGAGTGGTTTCCTGTATGAAGAGATGGATATCTGCTCCTGAGGAGATAATCTGTGGCCGTGAGAGCATGACCTGCTTCCATCATCTGAACTGCTGACTGGATGTTCTCCTGCCTGGAAAGTAAGTGAGAAATTGCTGTTAATAGTTTGCACCAAAAAATATCAGACCAGACAGCTCTTGACCAATTCTATCCCAAATGCAATGTTTAATCTGTAGAAGAATTGAAGTCCATTTTCATCTTACCTGCGTTGTCACCTTGACCCTCTTCCCGCTAGTGGACCGTTCCACCTCGGGGCCTGTGTGTGTTGCTAAACGTTTTGTAATGCGCTTAATGAAGCTCTCCATCTTTCCCTCTGAGTTTTGAATAATGTCCTCGGCATCTTTCTCGACTTTAACTTCTGAAGGAAAACCCAAGTGTTCATAACTATTCAAGAATGCTGAGAAATGCTGATAGACATTATCTCACACAATTCTGCACAACTTTAATGAGGTTATAGGATAGTTAGGATAGTTGTCTACAGAAAACTTACTTGTTTACACCTGATTGGTCTCAAGTGATTGATCACAAATTATAAGCTGGTAGTAACATGCATCTCCATTTACATTTTTATCTTTACCGGGCACTTGAATTTACAAAAAAATATGATGTGCAAAGATAGATTTATAGTAAACACTACAAATATTACAACATTTTTCAATTTTGATTTCATGGTGACTTTAAGTTAAGGCAGTGGTTGATTTTACATGGAATGTCATTCCTTTATGACTCCAACTGATGTTTTCTCTGCTAAATGTTTTTGATATTATACCTGTATTTAGTACTGCCTACTTGATGTTTTTTGTCAGGTGATTTCTGTAAATTCATGCAATCATCAGTGAACCTAATACCAGGTACAATACAAGTCACTGGATCATTTGATTAAGGTAATTTCAATGGATCGTTTGATTTGTTTATTGTGAAGAAATGCATTTTAGTACACAGAGAAAACTGTATTGTTCAGTGAAAGTTCTAAAGGGGCATTTAGTGTGAATCGAATTTACATACTTTTGTCAGGCACTTGTCCATCTGCATTAACCATGCACACAGAGGAGCTCATATCCTGGGAAGAGACACACAAGACCCATGATTGATTACTGATATCGTCTGATAATCATACATCTAATACATTTCTTTTGCACTTTCCCTTACACTTGTCAATCATAGGCAGCAGCAGCTGTCCAGGGACTGCTACTTTAGGAATATCTCACTAACATATTTTTTTCTGTATAATGGTTTGTTTTAAAAAGAGGAAGCATTTGGCCTGCTAAAAGACAGTGAAGTCTATATAACACTGAGGACAGATGCCATGGCAAGCGTGAGAAAATTATGATGCGTGTAAAACTTTACATTCCCTGAGAGAATTTTTTTTTCCACGGTGAAGTTCTGTGAGATTGTTTTCCTATTTGTTGTTTCATGTCTTGCACCGTGAAGTCTCGCCAGAGCACCGGAGAGGCGCTGCTTCACCGTACTGACCCCCATCCACCGGCTCCACTTCCTCATTCTTCCAGTGGAAACCCCACGGATTGGTACAACCGGGGAGACAGACGGACAAGCGGCTCCCTGCTGCGGTCCTTCTGTGGACTGCATATGCCTTAAGGAAATAATGTACACTTTATGGTTGTTTGTTTTTTGCAGTAATACGGAGATCTGCCCTTCTCTCTCGTGTTCCCCCTCCCTCCCCCGTAAGCAACTCTCCCTCTTGCGTGACGCGGCAAGAAAAACATCCACCGATGAGTTTTCGCTCCGTCTCCCACAACACGGCGCTCTAAAACTACCTGCGCGGCTGAAATCAAACTCACCTTTGCGACGCCGGGCAGCCGTGTGCTGTAAGTTAGGAGGCATCAGCCATGGTCGCGTCTTTAAATCTAGTGGATTTGTCCACGGGTAACTGTTGTCCGTGTTTCTCTCCGCTGCTTTTTTTTTTCTTCTTTCTCTAGTCAGTGCCCTCTCGCGTGACGTGACGGTACTGTGTCATTTCCGCACAGCTGTGGGTTCGCTGTGGGTTTTTTGCCAGCCCACCCCACGTGAATCCTTGAGCTGCGGCGCCGTGGCCGTGAAATGAGTGAAGTGCGCACTGTGGCGTGGGACTTCTCTCGTGACTCTCGGTCATTTCACTAGGCCCCACGAGTCGCGCGCCTCCACGAGTGTATAATCGCCCACGTCATTGACCCGCGTGACAACACACATATATTTCACAGTATATAGTTGAAGTTGTTTTAGATAACTTTTTTAATAACTATTGTTCATTACTACACGGCACTGAATGACTACAGAATGAATAGCCTGATGCATATAAGATGGATATTCTCTATCACGCAAAATAGCTAAGCCTGTTTTTGTGCATATGTCAAAATTCCTTTTTATTCTAAAACATTGATTTGAAATTGGTGAAAACATTAAATAAATGATGTTCTGCAGATTCTGAGTAATGAGATTGGAAATGTAAGCAACACCAAGAAAACCAAACGATAGGCTACCACGAATTGTTTGGGTGTACTTTGTCCTCACAGAATTGGTTTTACATTTAATATTTGAATAGTAATTTACTAAGGACATATTTGATGAAGGAGGTCTTTATAGATTAGTAGCCTATTATTATTATTCGACTCAAAGTTATTACATTTTTTCTTTATAAAAAAAATGTTGTCCAAAAATAAATAGGCTATTGCATAACATGCAGGACATGTTCTTTTGTTTGAACCGTTTATTTAGACGCATTCTGAATCACATTGTAACCCGAAATACGGTTAGCTCGTATTTTAACTTTACCAGCAACATAAATAGGTTATGTGAACTTTTCAGTCTTGTCCATGATACAAATAGCGAGCTATATAATGAACTGTCCCGGACCGCTTTTATGTTGCAGTTCACTGCCAGTTTAACAAGGGGACTGCCGTCTAGTGGATATGACAAGTAATGCATGGCAAAACTTCTATTTTAAATATTGTAATTAATATAGCTATTTATATATTTTAAGCATTTGTTTATTTAATTAGTATTTTATATATTCCTACAGTTTATATTCCATTCAAGCATAGAAGGTCTAAATCTAATTAAACTTTACAGCATATAAATATGTGAGCTATTTATGGATGATGCAGGTTGTCTGTTACAGCATTTCGCACTAGCAAAGAGGTGAAATAAGTCCACTGCAGCTGTCCTCGTGCGCGCACGCAAAGGCACACTCCGAGACTGTTCTCATTCAGACACTCATCAGTTTGCACCCGATGTGGCCAATGTCCCATAACGCGCATTAGTGATGTCTGCATTAAGTCACGGTCACGGAGCCGTGGCTCTTTGAGATGTGGGTGTGATGAGACTCCGGTCATTATTCAGGTAATGTGGGCTGTTTGATCCATCACGCGCTCATGCGATGACGCTCGCGCCTGTTCTACGGGACGCTCGCGCAGTAAACGAGAGATTTGCGCTCCTCGTTAAAGACTAATTTTAGCATGCGCTCATCTCTTTTTTTTTTTATCTTACGAGAGAAAGAATCACATCCGTCAAATCGAGAAAAAAATATGTAATAGATTTTAGTGGCAAAATAAAGAAGAATACTACAATACGAATACATTTCAAAACTGCTGTAGGCTACTTCAAAGACTCTTAAATGGATTCTATCCTCAAAAACTACATTATATTTTTAAAGTAATAAGCTGAGTGTTGGATAAACACGGGGAAAATAAAATCAAACTGGCAGACAAGAGTTAACTGCTATTCAGTTCATTGTTTTATAGGCTATTATAAAATGCATGCAAATGCCTATAATAGCCTATATTTAAAAATATTTTTTATTATTGTTTTTTTTTTTCATTTTTAAACACCTATATTTTTAAAGTGTGTTTTTCCTTAATGTCAGTCAACTAACAGAACATACAATAAGGGTTTTTGAATGCAACAGGGACAGAAAATGCTCCAGTTACTAACGTGACCTTGATTCCATGAAAAAATTCATGCATAGCATGAAACACTCTTTGGGGAAACACTTTTTTCAGTTTGTGGACTGCATGAACCTATGGCATTTCAGCCTGCCGTAACAGGCCATTGCCGACTATAAGTCGGTGAAGAATGCCGTAATGTCAGAATCTTTCGACTGCGGCAGCACAGACTTGTGTGCAGCTATATAGCATGGCTAGGTACGAAATGCTCGTTCCCATCATCTCAACCGAGGTTAAGTTAGTAACCAGAGCGTTCCCTTTCGAAACAGTCTCTCACATTGCGTGAAACACACTTTGGGGAACGATTAAGCATATTGAACACCCAGACTACTGCATGTCACCCACATGTGTGACTGACACTAAAGCTAGCAGCTCTCTTCAGCGACAGGGGCCGCAATCCAGCTGCTTGGAGCAGCTCAAACGGAGGGCCTCGTTGGACCCCAAGGATCATGGACAGGTCCCAGATCAAGGGTTATGCGGGTTATGTCTCCTGGCTCCCCTCAAAAATTGGACAACCATGTCATTCCTTCCAACAGACTGGCCGGCCACAAGGGCGTCAAATATACCTTGAGCATGGAAGGGGTACACCCCTTATTCAGCAGCTTTTGTAAGAAGTGCAGAATGGCTGACACATCGAAAGCGGACAAGTCTTTGTTCCGGATCACACACCAGTCGGAAAAGATAAACCGTTTAAAAGGTATAGCGGCATCTTGTAGATGGTGCTCTGGCCTCTGCTATCGTGCTGACGACCCTCAGGCTCCCGTCAAGGAACCACAGATGCAGGCTCCACGACTCGGTTTGGGGATGCCAAAGGGACCCTCTCTATGAGAGAGAAGGTCTTTCCTCAGCAGAATCGTCCACGATCAGCTCAGTGAACAAGGATGGTTTTGCCAGAGTGGAGCCACCAAGAGAACAGAGCATCTGGTCTCCCTAATTCACCTGATGACCTGAGGGACCAGAGCGATCAGGGGAAAGGCGTACAGGCAAGCTTTAGGCCAATCCTGGGCCGGTGCGTCCTGTTCCCAAAAAATTGGCCCATGAGAGTTGTCTCCTGAGGCGAAGAGGTCTACTTTTAGTAGCCCCTATACTCCATCGCATTCTCTATGTTCTGAAAATTCCCTCTTATTACATCAGCCTTTGTGTAAGCTCAAGACCATGGGGGAAAAAGCTTTTTCCTGCAAAGCCCCCAAGCTACGGAATCTACTTCCTTCTACAATTAAAAGTGAGCCAACGTTGGGACAATTTAAAGGGTTGATTAAGACACACTTGTTCAAAGCTACTTTTTCTTAATGGTTTTTATTGCTCGAGCTGTATTTGCTTATTCTATTGTAGGTGCTGCTTTGGGTTTGAGAAAAGTGCAATATAAATAAAATTTATTATTACCTCTGCCCTCCTGAAGATCTCCCAGGTCATCTGAACCGATGGTGGAGCCCCAATTTCCCCTAGAGACACCCCTGGAGATGCGAATCTCAAGAACAGTCTGTGATGAGGTGCTATGTGGATATGAAAGTAAGTATCTTTCAGATTCACAGATAAGAACTAACCCATGGAAGCCCTGCGTGAGGATCTGCTTCAAATTCAACATCCTGAATAGCCATCTCATTAATGCCCGATTCAGGATCCTGAGGTTGAGGAAGAACCTGATTTCAAATGTTTTACAACAAAGGAAAACAACAGATGTCTGCATGGGGAGGGAGAATTTCAAGTCTCTCTGCTTGCTATGTGGCTTTAGGCTGTTTATTGCTGACTCTCTTCTTGCAGGAACCAATGAATGGAGTGCTAAGTGATAATCAGCAAATGGGGTGCAAGTGTTTACAAATAGCACTTAAAGAGCAAGAGCAGAAAAATAGCAAAAACCGTAATACACACCAATACTCTTAAACACATTCCCAAACATAATAAACAAGAGAAAAGTAGCAATGACACCTGGGCTTGCACTCGTTCAATCCCACATGCTCTGTTTCTTCCTTCGAGGCTCCTGGTCTTTGGTGAAGAAAGGTATCTGTGAGTGCAAAGTGGAGATACTCTTGTTCCTGCAGTGCACAAACGTGAACAAATCAGTATTCTGAGAAAACGGAGTTTCCCCAAAGTTTGTTTAACGCAATGTGAGAGACTGTTTCGAAAGGGAACATGATGGCGTGATGCGAGAATGGTCCTGGAGAGTTTTAAAGATCTGTCTGTGGATGAGGAGACTAGAGCACAAGACATCTGTCATATATTCCTAAAGCAGACTGGTTTTAAAGGTAAAGTCTAATAAGCACACAAAATGGAAGAGTCACATGCAACAGTTTTACTTATAAAATAGGATAGATCTTCTTATTCATTTATTATATTCTAAGACCTAAAACACATGTCAAATTAAAAATAAACAAAAAATCTAGTTAATATTGAGTTTCAATATACGAAAATCAAATTTAATGATCTCAGACCAGGCTCCTCATCTCTGACCCAAACACATAAACGAGGCAGACAGTCACCTGTCTGTATGGAATAAATGAGTGTCGTAATAGATTTGAGCTTTGCTGAAGTTGAGCTGGTATCCTACACTCTCTCTCTCTCTCTCTCTCTTGCTATACCTGTGCAAATCCAGCCACCATGTCATCAGGGGCTCAGATTGCCACGAATTGCCAAACCGCAAAAATCATTTCTATGCGCAAAAACAGAGACAGTATTAGGTTACCAGGATGCTTATACTGACGAGCATAAAATAACACCGTAAGTCTGTGTGTATGTCTGAATTTCGTTAGGCCGCCATCTGACCCAATAACACACACACACACACACAGTTTTTTTGTTTGTTTGTTTGTTTGTTGAAAATAAATGTCCAAAATGCCAACTGATTGTACATTTTCTAAAAAGTGTAAACAGGCACTATTAATTGACCGTTCTGACCAGTATCAGCTGAACCAATGACATGAGATTTGGTACTATCGTTTTTTTTCCTGCAGAATTGGGCTACTACTGAAACTGTTGCAGCAATTTGTTTTTGAGACTTTACAATAAAGTCTCCTTTGTTGACATTCGTCAACTACAGGAGTTAACATGAACTGACGATAAACAATACTTCAGTATTTATTAATCTTAGCTACGTTAATCTCAACATTTGGCAATACATTTTCAGATCAAAAGTTCTATCTGTCAACATTCGTTAGAACTAACTTGGATTTTCTTTCATTAACAAAGGTTAATTAAATATTTTTATCAAATCAACAAATTAACTAGCCTGGGTTTTCCCATTCTGCCTTACTGCGATTTTATTCGCGCTGCTAGGCAGTGTGGATACCATGAACCAAATTTTCCCCTGAAATAGGGAACCAATCACAGAACGGGGAGGGAGCACAGGCGCATTTGATAGACTTACAGGCGCATTTGATAGAAATTCGTAGCACCCAATAATACGGCTCTGGGCATTCGTAAACCACGCCTCAAATTCGAGAAAATGAACATGTGGTTTCCAGACCACGTTTCATTCTCAATGATACGAGGTCTGGCGTTAGCCAGGCTACAAGTTAACAAACTCATTTAAAGAAATTAGCCAGAGCTTGATTATCACAACAGAAGATCTGGCATGCAGTGTTGTCTTGTGTTGTTCCTGCCATGAATAATCAACTTACAAAAAATTAGCAGAAAATTCAATAATACATTGATTTCTTCCAATCTTTAAGTGTTAGCCATGAGCCATGACTGATTAAATGATTAAAACGTGATTTGTACAATCTCAATGAGGCCCAAAACCTACAATTCCCTTGAAATAAAGACTAAAAGATCTTTCATGACTTTTCATACAAATCTTCGACACTTTGTTAGTTTTACACAGTAATTCTAATAATAAAGTCCGAACGAACTCTGATAAGGATGAGACGGCACAAGTTTGCCTCCGACATGGTGGTGGTGGTGCTGGTGGTGTGTCAGGAAGGGTTGCTTGTTCTTTATTTCTGTCCTTGTTCTCTTCAGTTTTTCACTGTGTGTTTTCTCAGGTCTGCTTGAGGCCAAAATGAATTTTTCATGTATGACCAGAGGGCTGTCCTGCTCCTATCGGGCAAACTTAGTGTACTATCCTGCCAACAAATCTGAGGCCAGAGAGAGACATGGAAGGAACTCTACTGATGTTCCTGCATATATGCTCTTCTCTTCCCTCTCTGTCCTTCAAGCGTGGGTGTGTGTGGTCCAGCGGCTGCCGGCAGTGACCGTCACTCCCCTACGCCTCACTTCACACTCTAGTCGTCCCCCCCGTGGTCACCCGGGAAACCACATGCTGCCCAAGCTGGCGCCAGCCCTCTCGCTGAGCTGATCAATACTGCAGCATTTCCTGCCCATTCACTCAGGTCACACACTCACCTCATTAATTATTACTGCCAACACTGCTGCTGGAGCACCCCGGGCACCCACAACACACACACAGTCGTCGGTTTTCGGACCAACATTTTGGTTAATGCCACCCCCATCATACTAATAAGTTTCTGATCATATCTTACAGTCAATTAATGAATCATTAAAATTAATGATGTTTGTCTTTTGTAATGTGCCGCATAGAAATTTGGACTTCCGTTAAATATCACAGGAAATCAGAAATTTTTGAATAAGAGAGAAGATAATTCAAAAAGACATCATTTTATTTTAAAAGATAAAGCTGATTTGGCGACCAAACGCATATCCAGTAATCATTACTACTGTACATAAATATCATCATCATCTGAGAAGCAGGTCAGAACCACCAACTTTCCAAAGAAAGTCCTCTTTAAAAAGCACCAAAAAGTGAAAACTCCAGGTGGACACATATGTCGACAATAATCAAGAGCATCAAACTGAATTGGTTTCATATATGGATCCAGATTCAAACCATCTTTAGAACTTGGTGACAGCACAGGCCATGTTCTCCAGCGCCGACCGAGCCTCTGACGGTGGGAAGCACTTCACGGCCTCTAAGGCCTTGTTGCCATGGTAACTGCACAGGTCAAGTGCCTGGCTCACGCCTCTTTCCATCTTTATCATGCCCCGGAGCTGCAAAACACGCAAGAATGAGGAGAAATTTAAACATCATTCCATCAAACTAATGAAACTGAAACTGTAGAGGTAAAATTCTTCAGAACTGAATTTAAAGGCTAGAAATTTAAATCATGACGATTTCTACAGATTAATGGGATTCACTTGTAAAACAAATGATAGTAACACTTTATAATAAGGGTCAATTTGTTAATATTAATAGTGTTTGGTTTCATGATCTAACAACGAACAATACTTTTACAGCTTTTATTAATCTTGGTTAAATTCTAAAATTGTAAAAAATGTCAAATTGTATGAATTAACATTAATGTCGTATATACACTGTATCTTGTACATTTGTCCCACCTTAAATCAATGACTCCTTGACATGGTTCAGGCATTCAATTTCAAATATTCATTCATCTTCATATATTTTACTGCCACACAAATGAATTGTAAGACTGTATAAGCGAGTTAACAAACTTGTAGCTAGCAATAGCACACATTAGCATCTTAAATGCAAAAACATAAAATAACATTTAATTAAACATTTACTCTCTCTTCGTATGCATATTGACATATGGAAAGTACAGTATGCTGGGAATTAACAAGCACCCAAATGGATTAAGTAAACTTAACATATACTTAAGTGGATTGAACACAATAAAATTAAGTTAGGAACAAATGTATAGCAACAAGCAGCACCATTTTTTTCAGAACATAAATTAACTGAGCAATAGCATATTTTATTTTTAAACTAATGTTAACAAACATAACACAGTACAAATAATTCACTACTGGTCAAAAGTTTGAAGTCTGTAAGATATTTAATGTTTCTGAAACATTACTAAAGTCCCTTCTGCTCACCGAGGCTTTATTTAATTAACCAAACATACAGTAAAATCAGTAATGTTGTGAAATCTTACAACAGTTCTGTTTGAATCTTTGTAGAAATGTACCTTACTAATGTAAGTAGTCCTTGGTGTCAATTTTGATCAATTTTATAT
>JAOTRC010000011.1:13491474-13514259 GCA_027497675.1 Cyprinella lutrensis | reverse complement strand
TATATATATTTATAAATACATAATTTATATTATATATATAAATATTTTATAAGCATTGGTTGTCACAATAATAGGTAATTTCAGGTTTTACTATCTTAAAAAAAATGTATAATTAAATAAACGAACAACTTTTTGGTTCATTTTTATTAACTGGATTTTAATTAAACTCTCTTTTTGTTTGTTTGTAAACATTGACACATGCTGTGAGCCTGGGAACGACTGACTCCTAGGAAATCGATCTGTATCATATCTGTATGAATGTTTCATCAGACGCACTGTGGCTGGATTCATTGATTAGTGGTTTGACCAGGAGGATTGATTTCTCTTGAATTCGATAGACAATCTCACTTATTCATTGGCTGAATGAAAATAACCAAATGATATAGTGGTTTATACTGTAAAACCCATGAACACAAGTCCTCTGAATAAGAAGACACTAGGACACCAGGCTGTCGTTACTTTGTTTTCCCTTTCTTCTATTATCAAAAAATAGGATTTGCTCACCTCTGTGTAATCAATCTGTCTAGCCATATTCTGGGCCTGAAATAAAGAGAGAAAAATGTGAATCCAGAGAATGTCGTGCTGACCCAATGAAATCTGAACCGTAATGGTGTTTGCCACCAGTCTAGGGGCTAAAATCCTACTGAATCACTTCAATTAATGACAAATACTGACTACAATATCAATTATACTCCAGTAAAATTGGCTTGAGTGTCTGCTAGCTGCATTGAGACATCACATAGCTCAATAAATGACATCTCGACTCACATGACTTTTTCCATCACTGTAATGTGAATACACTGCATGAACTGTTACAATTCAAAAGTTTGTGTCAATAAGGTCACTTATGCACACCAAGGCTGCATTAATTTGGTCAAAAATACAGTAAAAATAGTAATATTGTAAAATATTATTACAATTTCAAACAACTGTTTTCTATTTTTAATAAATTTAAAACCAAAATGTATTCCTATGATGGCAAAGCTGATTTTTTTAGCATCATTACTCCAGTCTTCAGTGTCACATCATACTTCAGAAATCATACTAATATGCTGATTTCCAAAAGGAAAAGAAAAAATGTATCATTTTGTGGAAACGGTTGATTTCAAAAGAACAGCATATGTTTAAATATTGAACTTTTTCTAACATTATAAATGCCTTCACTGTAACTTCACTGTAAAATTTGAACGGTTGTGTGTATTGTATTTTCTATTCGTTTTTTCAGCATGTTATATAACTGAGTCTTTGAAGTATCACAGTTGCTTCAATGTCATTTCACAGCTTTCACTTTGCTACCAGTGTTGTACCATTTTGATATGGTTGTCTGGTACCTGTTTTAGCTGATGCCGCCATCTCTCAGGTCCTATGATCTGTCTGTGGAAGACAACAGGAGCCGAATCCAAACTAAACACAGCTGGCTCTGACTCGCTCTTCACGAATGGCTGTAGATCAGAGTTTAGCTACAAAAGACACACATATATTTCCATGATTGTTCTGAAACACTGTGTGTACAGTCTAAAGAGAAAACAGGAGAATGAAACACAAACAGACATGAGGCATAGAGAAACAGCTTGTGCCCACAATGCACTTGTGCGACTGTGCATACACACCTTGTGTCCGAGAGTGAGGTGTTTTCCGTACTGAAAAGCCAAATTCTGAGCCTCTGTACCGTGTTTGGCCAGCTTCATCGCAGCTTGACAACTCTTGGCAAGCAAAGCACCATGGGACAGGAATGTCTGGTCTTCCCAGGAAGCGAGTGTTAGACTGCCCTCCTTCAGAATACAGAAAAACTCAATCAAATAAGCATTCATGTTTTATATTTAATGTGATGTAGCCTACAGTAAAGACATTATTAATGTTACAAAAGATTTCTATTTTAAATAAATGCTGTGCTTTTGAACTTTCTTTTTATCAAAGAATCTTGAAAAAAAAATGCATTAAGGTTTCCAAAAAAATATTAAGTAGCACAACTGATTTCGGCATAATTAGAATGATTTCTGGTGATCATGTGACACTGAAGACTGGCGCAAAATTCAGCTTTGCATCACAGGAAAAAAAAAATTAAAATTATATTAAAAAATATTAAAATAGAAAACAACTGTTCTTTTAAATTGTAATACTTCTTCACAAAATTATTGTCTTTATTTTTGTTCAAATAAATGCAGCCTTAGTGAACATAAGAGACTTCTTTCAAAAATATTTTAAATAATCTTGTCGACCGGAAATTTTTGAGCTGTATCGTTTGTCGAGAGGAAAGTGGAGCCTTCGAAGACCACAACCAAAAGAAAGATTTTAATTAAAATAATTTCAATTCCTAAACAAACATAATGTTGCAAGAAACTTTAAGGATGCAACTTCAAAAAATGAGAGTAAAAAAAACCTGATGGTATGAGAGGGAGGGGGGGTGTAACCGAAGGAAGGAAAGTTGATGCAAACATCTGCTCGGAAACGTCTCCTCTAAAAAGGGTAAAAGAAACTTGAATCTCTCTCTCCGTCCCTTGTTGCGTTTCTCTCACATAAATGCGGTCCTCTCCATCACTTTTCCTCGTTCTCGCCTCGCACAGGAAACTTTGTCATTCATTATTTACTAGTGGTTTGCAGATGTTTTAAGTCTTTTAAGTCAGCCTGTGTTTCGCTCTGTTTGGAGATGTTTTGCTTGTCCAGTCTTATAAAACATATAAAACATTAAACACTAAAAAGATTCCTCTGTAACTCAATTATAATTCATTTATGTGAAAAACAAAGCTTAGCGATGAAAGATATTACATCTCATAGAAAGCACATGTATATTAAAGCAATAAACCACAGAAGCTTTGAGTGGTAGCATTTACATAATAGGCAACACAGTTGGAATATAATAAAGCACAATGTTTAAAAGACACATTACTGTTAAAAAGTTTGGGGGTTCGTAAGATTTTTTTAATGCTTTTGAATCAAGTCTTTATGCTCACCACGGTTGCATTAATATGATTAGAAAATTGATAACAAATAATTTGAAATATTATTACAATATAAAATAATTGTCAATTTGTCAATTTTCAGCAGTTTAAAAGATCACACAAATAGTTAGTGTCCCATATTGTGCCCCTAGAGGCTATATGTGGTAGGTGAAGTGGGCTGAATGCCGTACCTCTGCAGAACTCGAGCTTTCGTGATAGATTCCTTGCACCACATCTCCAATAGCACTGGAGATCAGCTCCACCACCTATAACAAACATAACATCAGAACACTTAAATGAAGACTCAGAATAACAGTGTTGATATCAGCCCCATCTGTTCTGAAATTAGCATTTATTAGGCCATGAGCTGTTTGGGAATATGGTAAGACTTTTTTCCAGTCTAAAAGAGCATCTGAGGGACAGATAGAATAACCAGCACTTCAGTTATTAAACAGATGGCCAGTCAAAACAGTGCAATGTCCAGAGGATACAGAGCTTAATGAGGACTCTGACATCTGCACTAGCTTATTGATTCAGTTTTGGACTCTTTAAAAAGACACGAGCACCAAACTGCTCACAGCACAAAAACACTCAACACCAACTGAAAATCATCTGATATTTCAGTATTGACAGGGCTATTATCTTGAATTGCAAAAATATGCATGATGCAGAATACACATGTAAAAAACCCTTGTCATAAAATTCTAAACAAATGCAAAAACACATCTAAAGAAGAAAAAATTGAATAATAAAGTGTGAATTTTAATTAAGACAAAGCAAAAAAAAAGAAAAAAAAAACCCTTTCTAAATCTCTTAAATAGCAAATAGGATTACTGAAGTCCGCGCCGGTCAAAACTATGGTAAAAACTGAAGTAGTTCATCTACTTCGAGCCGAAATAGCAAAACTTTAATGGTCTGCCCTCGCTGACCTGTTTGCATTCCAAGAAAACGCTTACTGTCCGAAGTTTTTCTCCAAGAGCAGGGATGCGCTGGCTCACGTCTGGCCCCACTGACCACTCTATGCTTCTGGTAGGTGGATAGCTCGAGGCTTAGTTTTCACCCCTAGACTGTGGGGTTACCGAAGTTCTTTCCTTCCTTCAAGAGCTACTGGATAAGGGCAGAACCCCATCCATGCTCAAGGTTTACGTGGCGACCATAGCAGCATTTCCTAAACCAGCGACCTGCCAGTCACTGAAGAATGATCTGGTCATCTGCTTCCTTAAGGGAGCTAAGAGGCTGAATCCTCCCAGAGCCCCATCATTCCCCATGTGGGACCTTTCTACGGTTTTGGAATATATTTGAAAGGTGCCCTGTTCGAGCAATTCCATTTATCAGACATGAAACATTTGTCATTCAAGACAGTGTTTCTTATGGCTCTTGGAAATTTGGGTATCGGAGCAAAACTAGCGTGAAGCGCCCCCATTGGATCTGACGTCACCTAGGGCCTCTCTCGATAGGCTCCTACAGTTGCCGCAGGACAGCCAACAGGCACGTGAGTCGTCTTGTCCATGTCTGCATGCTGCCAAACATGTTTTACATTAATTCAAAATTAAGGATCATTTTTGGCTTCAATATCTTGTATATCTTCTACAATATCACAGTCTTGTTCCCTCTTCTAGAGACAACCGAGGTTACGTTAGTAACCGAGTACGTTATATGAATTTAAAGGTGAACTGCTTTGAATCATGGTTTGCATCTTTGTAAGCAACCTTCCCCTTTGTTTGTAATTGAAAAGAGCGAGTACAATATATCAGAATTTCTTTTGTATTCCACAGAAGACAATAAGCTGTCATGAGGTTGAATAAAAACTTTCTGAATTTAATAAAACAATTAACAAATCGTGTAATGCCTACAGTGCTCCTGAGGGGGGCGCTACTCCGTCATAGGTACAGCTACTCCACAACAGTAACTGACAGCTCCATCTTTCATCTAATCACATGCTTCGCTATCCCTTCCTTCCGTGTTTCGCCCTAGGCTACATTCTCCACCTTATTTTCACCCTCCATCATTCTTTTTCCTCTTTTCCCGAAAGACCTGCCTGTTGAATCATAAGACCACAGGCAGAATCTCCAGGGAACTAGAATAGCAGAGGCCTTCCATCCAGACACTGCTATTCCTCGGCTATTCCTCAAATTCAATATTATGTTACTCTTCTCCATTCCCCAAACTTTCTCTCTCAAACTTTGTTTTTCTCACTCTTTCCTTCTCTCTCTCTCTGCCCTCTGAGTAACCAGATCTTTGAGGAAACAGTGAGGAACTTGACTCCTCTACACAGAGCCCAGAGAAGACAGAGAGCCCCTATAGCGCAGCCAGATGTGCGGCTTCACACAAACTCCACACGGAGAAATTAAAGCATGTGTGTGTGTGTACACGAGTATAAATGTGTGTTTGAACCGTGTGTTTGTGTACGTCTGTCTTTCGTGTGAGTTTGTGTGTGTGTGTGTGTGTGCGTGTGTGTGTGTGTGGGGGGGGGGGCTTTTTTTGGAAAGTATCAGATAAGCTGCCCTCCCTCCGTCTCGTCTCATTCCCAAATCCAGCCGGAGTCGTGTTTCGCCGACAGGTCTGTGAGGAGAAGAAAGAGGAGACAGCCGCTCGCGGATCCCTTTACCGTTTATACTAGTGTCGAGCCAGAATCCCACTCTCTCTCACTTACACACACACACACACACACACACACACACACACACACACACACACAGTCTACTAAGTCAGGATCCCACTCAAGGCCACGATACATAATACAGATCAATCAGGAGGAAAAAACGCTTTGCTGTGGACTTGGAGAGAGAACGTCTGATTTCCACCGCTAATGCTCTCACGCTAACTGAATCGCTAATGCAATAGGGCCTCGCCCTCATTTACATAGATGGCAGTATGAACAGGGTGATGTGTTCGGATGGTTCTGGCTGGGTGACTGTCAGTTACATCAAGGGAGTAGGTGTAACCCTTAAAATATATATTTTTAATCACTAATACATTACATATATGGAAGTTTAACCTGCAGCTATAGAGTCTGACCTCTGATTGGCTGGTCATCCTGTCAGTCAGTCACTACTTCAGTGAGTCAGAACAGAGCGTATGTGGCTTTAAATCACAGTTCGTTGCACAACAGGTCCAGTTTCACACACAAAAAAAGGATTTTACTCACACTCTCTTATGTGTGTGTGTGTGTGTGTGTGTGTGTGTGTGTGTGTGTTCACTAAAAACGAGGGCTCAAAATGACCTTCTCTCCACAGCTGCCAATGGTGTGTGCAGGGAGAAATTTGGCATATATATTTCTAACTGATGATGAAACAACTTTTTTTATTATTTATTTTTTTTAATTCAAAAGACACATTCTTGTTCTTGTGACAATAAGATTGAGCTATTTTTGCATATTAGTATAGAGTACAGGTTTAAAAGTTTCGGGTTTGGTAATGTTTTTGAAAGAAGTCTCTTATGCTCACCAAGGCCACATTTTATTTGATCAAACTTAAAATAACTGCATTTGTTTGAAATAGAATTGTTTTATAACTTTATAAATGCATTTGCTGTCACTTTTTTACCATTTAATACAAAAAAAAAATAAAAATCATATCGCCACCTGTCTGTAAAACTACACCAGTAATAAAATCACTTGCATGAGTAAGGACTTTTAACTGTTTTTTTTTTTTTTTTATAAAACGTCACTGACTGCAGTAACACAAAACAGTTTATTAAATGCGTCTTCAAAATTAAACAAAAGAAAACAAATCTTTAATCTATAATTCTAATTCTCTAACTTTATAATCCTAATTCTCTAATTTAAATATTTACACTAATATTGAGGCATCAAAAAACACACTTGACCTCTAAACAGGTGAGGAATTTCCAATTGTGGCCACCAGGAGGTGCTATAGAACACGCCAATTTAAACTCCTAAACTCACAGTATTACTCCACATGATCTACCTAAAGAAGAGAGTGTGTGTATCAAACTCGGACTCAAAACCAGCAGTGAATCCGGACTATAAGATGTATGGCTGTTTGAAATGAATACTGAGCTTCTCTTGAGAAAAAACACAGAATCTGTTCTTTATATTAGTCACCCCTATCTGCTGATCACCTCAATCCCCTGCAGTCATTTCCACGTCCACTCATGCACACATTAAAGTGAGTTTGAATGTGCGTGCGTGTGTCTGAGGCTACGCAGAAGGAAAAGAGTTTGTTTTCCTCCACGGGGAGAGCTGCATTCTAGAGCTGCACTTGGTGACAGATCCTGTCAGCGTTCTGCCGCTTAGTGCATCTGAGTGTGTCTGTGTGTATTAGCGGGACACAGAGAGATGAAATGTTAGGGTTTCTAAGTGCAGATCCTTTTTACTTAGTCTGTTAATATTATGATATGGCAAGCAACATCCTCGAAAAACAGTCAATCCCAACCAGGGGTATGTGTACTTAACCATTTTTTGCTTTTGCGTTGTTAAATATCTATAAAGCAGAAGATAAAAAAATACTTCAAAGGTTATATAATGATAAAAATGAATGAATTCATTTGCCAACAATATGCCAAACAATATGAGAGAATGCGGATTATAAACACACTTCCGTTCAAAAGTTAGGGGTCAGTAGGTGTTTTTTGATACATTAAATTTCTAAGACTTTTACATACTTATTTTATTTTACATACTTGTTTTTACTTTTCATTTTCATGTTTTCACCGTGAAGCTGCTTTGATACAATCTGTATTGCAAAAAGCGCTATATATAAATAAAGTTGACTTGTTTCAAATAAATGGTTCTTTAGAACTGAAAAAGTTTGAAAAAGAAAAATGTATCACAGTTTCCACAAAAATATAAAGCAGCACGACTGTTTTAAACATTGATAATAATAAGAAATGTTACCCGAGAACTAATTTACCATATATCATAACGATTTCTGAAGGATCAAGTGATACTGTGAAGTGTGGAGTAATGATGCTGAAAATTCATTTACATAAATAACAATAATAAATAGAAAGTTATTTTAAATTGTAATAATATTCCAGTTTTAGCTTTCTTGATCAAATAAATGCAGCCTTGTTGAGCTTTGTTGACTTCTTTCAAATACATAAAATCATACAGACCCCAAACTTTCCAAATTTTACATTCAAAACCATCCAGTCATAAAAAAATGTAGTTCAAAAGTAATTAAAAAACTGATAGTACCCTATATGTACTCAATATTTTGCATGCTATGCATATTTAAACTAGTATTACAGTATATTACACTATTTATTACACTATTTAAACTATTATTACAATATTACAGTATTATTATTTTTTATATTCCCTGTCAAGTCACATGTTTTTTATTTTATGTAATTACTTGAATTAATTGATCTATATAAATTATTTCTTAACTGTTATGATTATGTAAAGCACATTGGGCTACCTGTGTATGAAATGGGCTATCAATAAACCTGAACGCTATTGAAATAATTGAGGCTCCTGTGTGCTTCAGATACAGAGTGCTATTTGTATAATGCATGGAGTTGTTGCCTATGTAGAGAATTTAAGAGGGTTCATTTCAGTTTGAGCCGCTAGAATGGAGCGTTAGAAGTAACACACTTCAGGTTATTTGAGCCATATCAATAGGGTCCAAAAGAGAAAATAAGTTATTAAATGTCCTGAGGTAGTCTTCCATCCTTCTACATCTGAACTGGTCATTCATAATGCTGTATGATATTCAGAAAGATGTTCTAGTGAGACGCTGTAACCCTTAGTGGAGAGAGGCAGTGGCACTGGCTGCTGGCCGCGTGCAGTTAGACGGTGCTTTGACTGCGACTCTAATTAGAACTGGAGGAGAACACTGACACTTAATGAGGGGTGTAGGAGACGTATGCTCACACACTCACGCACACACATAGAGTGCAAGAGAATGTGGGAGAATATGCAAGCGTATGGAAATTAGCAAGAGAGGACAGCATACAGCCTGGCGAACAAAGTCTTTGAGAACTGAAGTCAGGAGCCGGTGAAATTATTCTATTTTATTATTATTTTTCAGTGCTTTGCAAAAAAAAAACAAACAGAAATGTGATGGGAAAAAAAAGAAGCTTACACCTCCAGCATGAAGGTAGTTTATTTTTGGTAGAAAAATACCAGAAGTGAAATCTGACAAAACCTCTATTTGGGGATGTTAAGGAGGTTCTTTGTTGGAAAAATCTTAATAGTGGTATTTATATTTAATCCTGTTTTAGGGTTAATGGTAAATATAAAAAATAAAAAAATTAACAAAAATAATTGAAATCTATGCTTTTGTCCTCTACATTCTGAAGTTTGGGGCCGGTAAGATTTTTTTTAATGATCTTGAACAAAGTCTCTTATGTTCATCAAGGCAGCATTTATTTGATTTGAATTTACAACAGTGAAATATTATTACAATTTAGAATTATTCCTATTTCTTAATATATTTTAAAATGTCATTTATTCCTGTGATGTCAAGGCTGATTTTTCAGCATCATTACTCCAGTCTTCAGTGTTACATTATCCTTCAGAAATCATTCTAATATGCTGATTTGCTGCTCAAGAAACACTTATGTTTATTATTAAATTTGCTAGCTGTCCTGCTTCTTATAAATCATGATTTAATTTTTTTAAAGGATTTGAAATAACTTGGTTAAAAAGAGCAGTATTTATTTGAAATACAAAACATTTTTGTTCGATTGACTGCATCTTTGCTGAATAAAAGTATTACTTTATTAAAAAAATAATAATAATCTCACTGACCCCAAACATTTTAATGGTATAGATTGCTATTTTTTTTTTACAGTGGAGCAAACTTGAAGCAGGCTTTCTTTCATTACTGATTATGTTGTAAGCAATGGAAAAAACCTGGACTGGACCATTTACAGAACATATATAGTACCTTGGTGTCATTGAGCTGGGCCAATCCAGTGCATGCATTCGCCAACAGGAAATCACCGCTCAGAACGGCCATCTTGTTCCCAAACTGCATGTCTTTGAGGGGGCCATCCGAGTTAGTCCACTCCTTCAGATTAACAATCCCACGATGCACCAGGAAGGCCGTGTGAATCAGCTCCGTGATCTCAGCCAAGTTCCGCTGACTGACAAAGAGAGAGAAAGAGAAATATTACGATTCTGAGAGGAGATTAGATCTATAAACAGTCCAGATTCTATTGCACACTTTACACAGGAAGGAAGTGATTTTAGCCCAAATGTTCTTCTGCAGAACAAATAACCCAGAGAGAGTGTGAAGTGTCCTGGTGACCATAATGCACTTTACAAACTACCAACTGCCACTGATTATCAGATGAGCCAGATTATTACAACGCCATCAAACGGACGTTATAATCAAATGTTGATTTGGGTTCAGAACCATAATCAGCTGAAACCATTGAGATCTCAGCGATAACCACCTTCCAGAAACAAGAGAGAGACGTTAGCACTGATGACCACTTACTCCTCCTTCAGACCGGGAGACAGGGGAAGAAAAGAGGCTGAGAGAATGAAGAAAAAGCGTCTTTGATGAAGGGATTCTCTTCAGTTTGGCAGTATGAGAGGGCGCTGTGGCCTTTTCTGCTCACACACACACATGCTAGTGCTTGGGTAATTACAATGCTCAGCAATAATTCTTGTTGTCATTAAATGCTGTTCATTAATGAACCATCTCCTGAGCTCAATCATCCCTATTGTGCAGACAGAGCTCTTGTTCACAGATCCGCTGATCCTGGTCAGATTCACGGGCACATGTGCTGAGTAAATACTGATGTTGATGTGATTTTCAATGGATAAGGATGGCTGGGAAACTCAAACATACTTTACAGAAGTGTAATTGTATGCGTCCAATATCTCAGGTCAAGAGTTGTAGAGTTTACTTGTCCTTTTTATCTAGGTGAAGTGTCCACTTTTTGTCCACTTTCTGATTCATACCCATTACCCTAAAGTTTTCTCAATGAAAATCCTGTTTACCACAGACACGCAAGTGATTATAAAAGTAAAATGTGTTAGTGATCTCAGATCGAAAAAGTCTTTAAAAAAAGGGTTATTTTCATACGCGACACTTGGTCTGACACTGTGAACAGGACAAAATGTATTAAATGTGATAATTGAATTAAAATTACAAAATTGCATTAAATGAACAATTAAGACTAAATAAAAAAAGAACGAATAAAAAAATGCTCTAAATAATAATAATAAATTAAATATAGTGTGAAAAGACCAAAATCATTAACTAATTAAAATAAAATAAAAAACAATGCAAACAGCCCAAAACTCATTAAATGGGACATTTTAATTTGGATTTATCACTATAAAAAAATAATAATAATACAAACGCAAAAATTATACTAAATAAAAAATTAAGAGCAAATTTGAAAAGTTAAAAATACAGTGAACAGTCTGAATTAATGTGGATGTTATCCATAATAATTGACAAGCATTGGCATGCTTAATTTCTATTAGGGTGGAAGACAATGAGTCTACAGAATGGCAATAATACAATTTGAGCCTTTTCCGCCTCCTTGACCCTGTTCTTAATTGATGTGTAATTTCACCCCACCCTCCATGGGACATCAGCTTCATAATGATTGACTCCATTTATTTAATTCAGATTAACATGCCAAGATTGATTTAATGCCACACTTAAAAATTCAAGATAAAAAAAGATCCACATTCAGCTGCAGTGTGGATGTAGCCAAGGTGTGCGTGTGTGTCCTTCTCAGTCCCGTGGCTGCCAGTATTGAGTTGCTGATTTGATACTCATTAGTGATAGTGAAGCTATTTCAGCATTTTTGAATGAACACTTTTCTGTCCTGTAATAATTATATATATATATATAGTCTTTGTTTCCATCATCCTTGGACTGACTGTATTGTTTTGTGTGCAGACAGACGGATTTGAATCAAAATCTAATTTTCCCCCAAATCTGCAGCTATGCCGTTTGCTTTTTTTTTTTTTTTGAAGTCAGTGGGAGGAGCAGCACAGGGAGTATAAATAGCCTCAGAACTCAGTTGCATAGCAACCGATGCCATGGCGCAGAGGGGTTCCGCCCCCTGACACGCCCCCTTTCTCAGCTTGCTCCATTTCCTTTGCCAATTTAACCATGAAGCACAGTCAAGCGTGTGCCTGCAAGCTTACAGCACATCAGCCTTAGAGGTCAGGGTGTCAGCTGACCAAAAGCAGCACAAAACCTGTCACATACTATCTCAGCAGGTGATGTTTTAATGAAAGATCATGAAAGATTGCAAACTTACCAAACGAGTTCACCTTTTGACTCAACACACACACACACACACACACACACACACACACACACACCAAATAAGACTTAAGACAGTTTAGCCTGCTCTATTCAGCACATGTATGTGATATACAATATGTATTAATTAAATATGAGTATAAATTATACAAAAGTTTGGGCTCGGTAAGATTTTTTGTTAAAAGAAGTCACACCAAGGGTACATTTAAAGCAGCACTATGCAGTTTTTTTCCCCTTAACTGCATAGCTTTGGAGTTATTGCAATGTTTATATGACTATTTTAAGGTTGAAGGTTGGGTGTGTAAATTTAATTAATATCTTGGTCTTTCCATCCTTCCCATTTTTATGTGGAATCCCAAACTTTGCATTAAAATATGTCAATGGAAAACCAAATGATTCACAAATGTCAGAACCACCTAAAGAAACAGAGAGGCTGCCATAATGTCTAATTATCTAATAAATAAATTAAAAAAAAAAAAATTAAAAAAAAATCAAGAAACCTTAACCAACAAACATTTAGTGACTTCAATGCTTACCTTACAACATACCTTTAAAAGAAATGTCGCACAATTATTCAAACAGATGTCTCTCTTTGCGAAATGCACTTGTGCGCGTATGCGATCAAACACACCCACTAACCATGAGCATTTCTGTCAAAGAGAACACACACACACTTACCATCTACCTGACATGCACACAACCACACAACACTGTGTATGTGTGTGAGAGAGAGAAAGTGACTCGAAGGGACATTTTACAAATGCTGCATGTCAAGGAGGAGGAGAGCAGCACAGCAATTCATCCATCACCACCATCAAACACACCTCTAACCAGGAACGAGAGAGCGAAAGGTGTCAGCGGAGGAGGGAGAGAAGGGGGGAAGTTGAGAGGAAA
Organism: Cyprinella lutrensis; assembly: GCA_027497675.1. NCBI lineage: Eukaryota > Metazoa > Chordata > Actinopteri > Cypriniformes > Leuciscidae > Cyprinella > Cyprinella lutrensis. The sequence goes on along the minus strand of JAOTRC010000011.1, from coordinate 13,501,214 downwards.
GAGAAACGACCGACAAAGAAAGAGAAAAAAAGAGAAAGGGGGAGCGAAAAAGCTCTAGTACATGTATGTGAAAAAGATAACTATCACAGACATGTTTAGTCTTTACTCATACATGTTGTTTCAAGCTAAGTAACTTCCATATTTCTGTTGAACATGCAAGGAATCTCTTTCTGGTCCATAAAGGTATGAAAAAAGTGGTCCAGATGATGTGTGCATCATATTTAAAGCCCTCTCTAGATAACGGTTAACAGAATCACTGATTCATAGATTTGAACAGGTCAGTCATTCAGAATGATTCATTGTGAAACGGATCAGCTGATTCATTTAAATTACAGATTCAAAAGAATGTCTGATTCATCAACAAATTACAACTACTTCTCTCTATGATTTTGGTCTATTAGTCACAAAATTATGTTGTGGTGGAGTTTTTCCAGGATATTGTTCAAAAATTCCCTTCTTGCATTCAAAGGAGGAATTAATTGATGTAATTGATTTTTGTTGGGCTGAACTTTCTCTTTAAATTTGTGCGTTTGTGGGTTTCACCAACGGTCACCTCACCCTTTTTGACACACACACACACACACACACACAATGGGTCAGTCCTGAGTATTACAAGTCTCAGGGCAACTACATCACCATCTTGTTTCCATGACACCCACATCCCAGCTGTGGAACTACTGTATGAGGTCACTTCCTGTTTGGAAAACGCGGGGTAGTATAAACAAGAGAACGAGGGGGAAAATATATAGGAGTGTAGAGATCAATGCCGTTCCCTCCTCTCACTTGCTTTGACGCTCTCTTTCCCCGCTCGGTGAGAGAGAAAGAGTTCATTCAGACAGCTCACACACACATACACATACACACATGCTGCCAAATACAACAGCCGTTTCTGGTAACTCCCTGGCACTGCAGCCAAAGGACTCGCACACACACACCAGCCTGTTTAGAGCAAGAGTCCTTCAGAGGCGCAGTGATGGAAGTGGCTGCACGAGTGTGTGTGCTGCATTTCGTGTCCTTAACTGGACATAATTTACCCTGCACGCCTTCATATCCTGTTTCCGATGATCTGTCTATTACACACACACATGCAACAACACGGTGGTTACCATTTTCTTATAAAACATATCCTCTTAGAATATCAATGCAATGTTTTTAAAACGAAACAAGTGGAAATCACTCCTGGAAAGTGAAAGCGGCTACATTTCTAATTGGCCTCAGGTGAAATCTAAACCTCATCATCTCGGAAATGAAATCTTCAAGAGCGTTCTAGGTGTCCAAATGAAAAACTTCTCTAAACCTGATGCCCAGATACCAGTCAAGCATACGTTGTGATTTTTAAATTCTTATTAAAATCGCTCTCCACCTTTCGCACCAATGAACACACACAAGCGGCCACTTATACACTGACATCAAATACTTTTGGGAAGTTGACATGTCCTGCGGTGTGACATGCTATACTCCTAAAACTGACATGTTATAGTACATCTAAAACTACTGGAGTGGAGGCAGTGGTCTGTAAAACGAAATAATTGACATACAATATTAAATAGAGCTAGAAATAAAACCACAACCAGTGCATTGCAGCTTGACGATCCTCCATAAGGGTGTGGATTTCAGCAAGCAAACTTTATTTAAAGAGTTGAAGACAACTTTAACAAACAGTGTCTGCTGAAATATAATACCCACAACTGTGTTAGATCTATTCCAGAGACTGCAAAGTCTTCTCCACAGAACTGGAGAGGTGATAACTACATCTTTTTTGATTGCTTAAACAACATTTTCCAATACTTTTGTAATAACTATGACCTATCTTGGCCTTGAAAGATTGGTACTTTTAAAAATGCATTTGTCACAACATCAGACAAATACTGATATATGAACTAAAATGTATCTATCATTTGTTTTTGCTTTATAATATCTGGCTTTTTTATGGTATGATACAGTATGATATATAGAGGGCATACACGGGTGACGTCACCGTCAGCCGGAGTGCCTGCAGGTACTCACAGTGAGTGGCAAAAAAACTGAGCGGCTGTATTTGTTATCAGCGTGAATGCCGTGAAAAACAAACAACACATTTAAAGTGAGAAAGGGTTTTCGATTGACTGTACAACTAGATTTAACAAAACATCGGAGGTATATTTTTACAGACTGCTATAGAAAGAGGAGCAAATGGATTGCCGCAATTCACAGTAACAACTGGACTCTAGTCAGCGAAAGGTGGATTTGTTATCATTTTGTGTCAATATGCTGAATTTAGGTGCAAAACCAAACCCATATTTTGTATTGTTATATATATATTAACAACTCATCAATTGAATATCTATCATTGCATATTCTGCATTATTGGATGTTTTTAATAGACACTGAAAAAAAAAACTATAAATTTTTAGAGCTGGACGATATGATGATATATATAGGCTGTATATAACATTGATATAAGTGATCACTCAGATTTAGACCAACCTATGTTGTATTTATATAAAGCGTTCACAGGCAAATTTGCTTTAGCCTATGTTTAGGCCTATATTGCTTTTATTTCCCCGGTGTCGAAATCAGGCAAACATAAAGGTCAGGCAACACGATTCCTGGCTGCATGTCAATATCCATGCATCACTGGATCTTTAGTAAGTTGTAAGGAACACTATTGAGTCCAACATTTAGTTTAAATTGAAAAAAATGTTCGTTTTAGTCGCATTTTCGCAGTTTCCCCTATTAAATCCAGTCACGCAGCAGATGTTTTGCCACTCAGACAGGCTGAGGAGGGTTGTTCCGGTGGGAAAGTGACGTCAATGCATTACCTCTATAGTGAGAATATGTAGAAAAAAATACCTCAAGTTAAACTAAGTTAAAATATGCACTTTGATGCAGATGTTGTTATTTACAGGGCCAAAATGAAAGATGAAATTCTAATAGCTTGTAATGTGAATCAATGAGTTGTGTGTAACAGTATCGCAGACTACTTACATCAGATGCATAAATATCAGTTGTCATTCTCTCTCTCCCAATAATAAGTCTTTGTAAGAGATAACATTTCAATCTTTAGTTTTATGATCAAAACTCTGTAGTTTTAATTGGGGTAAATTGATTGTAAAATTACAAATCATATAATGCAATGCAATACAATGAGGACAGATGTACAACTTAAATGTTCCTCAAAAGCCTGTTTCATCTTATTTGATATACTTTATACAAATCAAAAGTGAGCATTTTTAGAAATATCTTAAAATTTTGTGTGACAGATTTATAATTGAAATGACTTAGAAATTAATGTATCTATAGATATGACACAGCAGGTTTATATGGTTAAAAATGGTGACCAAGTCTGTAAACTTGAAAAGTAGAAATGTCCATACATACTTTTCTCTTGTCTATCACACATCTTTCATGCCTGGTCTCTCACTTTCTTTGAGGCTGTGTATGGTAGCAATCATTTCTCACTAATGGCCAAAGCTAGAAGCAGTTAGGATACCCATGGCCCTGAGAGAGAGAAAGGCATGTTTACCTGGGGTAGATGCCGCTGATCATACTGTCATGAATCAGGTCACTGGTGTTGGGACTTGGACCGGCTGCTTTGGACATTAGCAGGACCACAAGACCTCGCATCTGTAGATTATTCCGGCTGTCGAACACAAACCCCCTATGTATCAAAACAACAACAAAAACAACACAGTATTACATTTCACATAACATAAAAAATAGATGTTTTTTACAAATCCCAAGCAGAAACCCACTGATCATTTAAAAAGAAACTCAAAACTTAACATTTATGCAGTTGATGATAAAAATTGTATAAATGCAATACTGTTAAAAAAAATTAAGGTTGGTAAGATTTTTTTTAAGTCTCTTCTGCACACCAAGTCTGCATTTATTTAATCAAAATTACTGTGAAAAACACTAATATTGTGAAATATAACAATTTTAAATGACTGTTTTCTATTTCAATATATTTTAAACTGTTATTTTTTCGATTTCTTTTTAAACAAAACAACAATTGCTTCATTTTTGTTCTCCAAAGTGTTCCAAGACAACTTCATATGCAAGATAAATTAATAAGTCAGGCTAACTGTGCTGAATGCTGCGGCTCCCCATCAAACCCTTCAGAAGTAGAACTATTGCAGACTATCTGCACTCCTGATGGGACACACTGGATCACTGAAATGATACTTGCCCTCAAGGCATATAGGAACAGCCACAATAAAGAAAAAAAATAATAATTTTTTATTAATATGTTGTTAAATGAATCAAAGTACCGTATGCCATATATATCTTATCAAATATCTACAACCGTCTAAAAATTCAAAAAAAGTCAACATGGGTCTGGATCAGTCTAAACCTGTTGAAAGATTTAAAAAACAAATATAGAGAGTTAAAAATACACAAAAAAATAAATAGACTTACACAGTATATTTCACAGTGTTTGGAATTGACAACCGTATTTACTAGCAGGTGAGACTCTCAAAATATCCTGTAACAGCAGCCAGGAACAGCTTGTGTCAAGAAGTCAATAAAGCGAATCCCCATTTCTATTCTCATCATAGCCGTAAATATCACCTGTAACCATAGTGACAGTGACTAAAGTAAATATAAAACATAAAAGGGTTAACCAAATTCCATCAACATTTGGCCACGAAAGTCACTTCAGTATAATTGTGTTAACCATAAATCACCTAAAACTGGACTGACTTGGACCAATTAATATAAGGTTATAAACAGTAACGCGATGCGAGCGCAAACCGTCTTGTGCATGCTTACATAGAAAAGCAATGGAAAAGAAGGCTAGATGGGAACTTCCCCTAGGGGCCTGTTTACACCTGGTCACAAATAGCTATCCGATTTGTTAAAACGGTTCCATTTACACTTGGCCACATAAATGTGTCTCAGTAAAAGGAATATAAATCAGATTGAGTTCACGACAATAAAAGCAACAGATGAGCTGCGTTTCTTTTATCATCAGCTAATTTTAAAATCAAAAGCCACAACAGGAGAGAGAGACAGAGCGGCTTCAGCACTGGTAAGATCATAGTCTCACTATTTTTAATGAAGATGACTGTTTTGAGCGTCAGCGACTTTTTGTGGCAGTTTGCATGTCGTCTTGCTAAAGATATCTGAAATCGCCCCCTTAACTTTTATTATTCCCTACGTTAGTCCACTAATATTGTTCATTTGAAAGAGTGAATGAAAAGAAGTGAGCGAATTTGAACAGCCGTTGAGTGCACATCGGTTGTACACTCTGCAGTGCAATGTGAGATTGAATAAGTGCACTCAATAATGTCCACTATTGTTTCAGACACCACAAATGTCTGTCCCCTCAAATAACGCCCTATTTGAGGGTACAGGGGGTTGATTTCGGGTTCAGCCATACTCAGCTGCAGTAGCGCTGTCAAATTATGCAATAATAACTTGTCATAGCCTATAACACACTCTCACACGTTTATTTTTAAATATTTTGGGAGGAGTAAAATTTATGTGGTATCAACAACCAGATGCATTTACAATTGTCCAGTCTGGAATGAGTCACAGACAACCTCCTGAAGTGGTTTGATTTAAATGAGTCTCAATCATGTTTCGGAGGGGATGTACACCTGGTCTATTCACGATTGGATAGCTATCCGATTGGAGAAAACGCATGAAGTGACCAGGTGTAAACCAAGGGGGTAATCCACCAGCTAGAAACTAAAGCCTCCCTGGGGGCCGCCATTGGCTAGAAAGCCTTCACCTGCTGTTAGCATTCCATTGACTCCCATTCATTTTTGCATCACTTTAACAGCAAATAACTTTACATCTGATTCGTTTTAAGACTCCATTTGTCCACTATTTATTTCTAAAGAGACAAGACAACGTATAAAAGGCTTACCTTGTATCTTTTGTTATGGTCTTGTAGAAGCAGTTTTTGTAAAATAAGCTAACGATTGCGTCATATCATGCGACTCTGTCGCACAGTACAGAAATTACCGTATAGACAGGAGGAGAAGCTCGCAGGAAATCGGGGGATGGGGAGGCATAAAGTCGATTAGTTAGTCGATTATTAAGTTGATTAGAGCCCTGTCGAAACCGATACAAATATTTTTTGGTTTTAAAATCTGATATTGCGATATATATCGGCTGACATTTTTTATTTCAGAAACACGCAACAAAACATGAACAGTGCTATAACAGTCACGCGCTATTAAAGAAATACTTCAGTCACATTGTCAAAAGACAGTCAGCCAACTACACTGTAACAATGTAACTATAACTAGCTAATTTTCCTTCACTCTCGGCTTACTTAACAGCAGCAAAACTGGACATGATAGTCTCAAATTTTGTCATGCTTATTTGAGTAAAGAGAACTGATGCAGATGTTCTTTTAATTGTTATTCAAGCAATGTATGTATCATGACCAACTCAACGAGTGTTGCCAACAGGAACGGTGTAGATTGAGTGCCCTCTGGTGGACAAATTATAACTCGAACACTCATGAAACGGCTCAAGCGTGTAACGTCTGTTTTTATTTTATTTTTGAAATATTCATTTATCGCCATTATAACTGCCGATACCTATAGTTTGGAAAATGCCTAATATCGGCCTGCCGATATATCGGTCTGGCTCTAAAGTTGATCCTGCTACTGTAGCTCACAGTCAGCTACTCGCGCTCTCCGTCTCTGCAAAATTCGGAAGGGAATGATTCAGATTTCTCTTGCACAGCTAGAAGACTTATAACTGTCAGATAGGTTTCTCATGTCACATCTGCCATTCGCACAGAATGCATTTTTGTGTTTAGCCAAGTGGAAGTGAAAACCGCAAGATCTACAGTTGAACTTGAACATTTTTAGAACGCTGTATCACACGTCAGGTGCAAGTGCATCGGTGAAACAAACATTTTGAGACAAACAGAAAAGCAGTGCTGTGTAGAACGTAAAAATGTGTTCTGTATGAACGGGACTAATTCTGTCACCTGGGAGCATTATGAAAATCTACGTTTCTAGTATGCGAGTGTGTGATCAAGTGTGTGACGTCGGGCCTCCTCACCTAATTGTGTTTAAATGAAATGCACAGTGCACCAAACTAACGAGCCAGCATGTCGTTCCAATACAGTCTCGCCCCTTTTTCACCCCCACCCCCCATCACTGTCTCTCTCTCTCTCTCTATGAAGGAGGAAATAGACAGACAAAGACACTCTCAGGCTTGTTAATCACAGTTCCACAAGGGGGTCTTGAAGGCAGAGGTCATCACTGTTATGAGCTGGCCTGCCTTTCAACATCATGATTAATTTGCATCTGTGTGACAGTTAGAGGCTGGTTCTGTGCAAAGGCGTCCAACCCCAACGACCCTTTACTTGGCTCAATTTAAAATATACATACAGTAATGTACCTGAACGCGTTCATATTTTGGGAGAACGTGAACTGAAATGAACCGTGAACGTGTTCATTCTGGTGTCTGTGAACGCACACTCTCTCAGTTTAACTTCGTGCCAGATTGCTGGGTCTTCCAGGCAGAAACCCGACTAAAACACACATAAACAGGTGTTAATATGTAGCAAAAAAAACACCAATCAACACCAGCCACCAGTGTCGCAGCATGGTCGCCACATGTGTCTTCAAGACAAGAAGCAGCATGTAAGTCGACAAAGCATCGAGGAGACGTCACATCGTATGATCGGTTTTAAGACAAGGTCGGTGAGGGTGGGAAAATCGTACATTTCTGTACGTTTCTGTTTGCAAACTTTGATAAAATAATTGCTGAAGTGGTTGTAAATGGGTTGTGGCAATAAAAAAAACATTTTAAAAAAGCTTGCAGCAACATATGGAAAAAACAACAATGAACTAGTTAATTTTTTTGGAACGTGAACACGAATTATGAAGTATGAACTGCACTAGTTCATTTACAAAGTGAACTTTCTCAACACTGATAATACAAATAACTTTCTTATAATTGCCTCCTAATGTCACAAAATGCCTCTTTCCTCTGAGACAAAGATTCTGCATTTTGATAATTTGAGAGACTTGTCAATAAATCTTTCAATTTCAACCAACACTCATGTCACAACTTTTTAAAATCCCAATCCTTTTTATAAGGAAAGTTGACAGAAAAAGCAGAGACATGTAATCTATCTATTATATAAAAAAGAGCACCTTGTAATTCTATCATAATACAAACTCACCAATTGTGAAATGAAAAAAAGTTTATAAACTAGGACTCCCTAATATCGATGACATCATTTAAATCCTAGTGAAAAAAAATGCTATATGCTTGCAGCAAGACTAATTTACTTCAAGTGTGTTAATGGTTAGTTATCTTGAAGTGTGTTATTTTGAAACAAGTAGCCTAATTTTGTACTAAGTATATTTTAGTTGTGAATTAAATTGTAGTAAAGCATAACTTTAAGTGTCTAGTGTAATTTTGCGTGCTAAATTGGAACAACTTAGTTTACTTAGTATACGTATATGCCTGTAGGGACTAATTAAATTATATGCTCGTGTACTTTGTTTGTGTTACAAGTACGTGACAAATTCACCAAGGCTATCAGCGCCGACCACAAGTGTATTATATTTTAATAAGAGGTATATGCTAAGTAATACCTTTGGCTTATTCCAAATACTACAATTAGCACACTTGATCTTCAATAGCAAATGCACATTAATAAACAAAACTACTTAGCTATACTTTGTACAATATACTATTGTATACTATAATGTATGTTGAAAGTAATACAATGATTTTTTCCAGCAAAGTTAAAATATAACTAAAATATATTTGTAATAATATGCAAATAAATACACTTTAAAATAAATAAACAGAATTTTCACTTCAAGCATATTTTTCTAAAATATATATTTAGAAAATATACTAAATAAAAAAAATGAAAATAGGTTAAAAAAAAGTGTTAGTATATTTGCAATACTATTGAAAAAGGGAACATATTTAAATACAATAAAGTATACCTTTTTAGGGAACCCTAGCTTAAACAGTTTAAACGCTGTTGCTGATCATTTCCATCCCTTTCTGTCTTGTGATGGCTACTTCCAGCAGGATAACACGTCATTTCTTGAACATTACAATGAGATCAAATACTCAAATGGCCTCCACACTCACTAGATCTCAATTCACTAGAGCACCTTTGGGATGTGATGGAACGGGAAATTCACATTATGGATGTCCAGCCGACAAATCAAAATCTCTAATGAATGTTTCCAGCACCTTGTTGAATCTAGCCTATACCACAAAGAATTAAGGCTGTTTTGAAGGTGAATGGGGATCCAACCCAATACTAGCAAGGTGTAAATAATAAAGTGGCCGGTGAGTTCTGAAAAACAATAGAAAAGCAGTGCCCCTAATAGTTCTATAATAACCTCCAGTTTCAGTGAGGAAGTTAGTACACCAGTTGACCGTTCCGATTGGCAAATTGGGCTGAATCTTGTGCTGTATGTTTGATTTTTGTGACAACTCAATATAAAGTTTAAATCCAGACTCTTATTAATCTGATGTAGTGATGTGCATATTACATGCATTCCAGAGCTACAATAGTCTCTGGTTGCTGGGCAATGAGGCATAATGCAGCTCCTGTGACGACAAAGGCTGTAATCCCGTCTCCAGGCAGAGAGTCACTTGTCATGAATCACAACTGTGGTAATCGAGATGAGATGACACCCAGACACGCCCACTACCAAAAAGCCCAGAGAAATAGAGAGAGATAGAGAGAGAGAGAGAGAGAGAGAGAGAGAGAGAGAGAGAGAGAGAGAGAGAGAGAGAGAGAGAGA
>JAOTRC010000011.1:13474237-13490047 GCA_027497675.1 Cyprinella lutrensis | reverse complement strand
GAACTAATCAACTTGCCTAATAGTGGTAGACAGGAAACAAGGAGCTGGCTTACATTCAGGAAGTAGTGCAGCTGTGCATAAAGCTTAATAGCAAAAAAAGAATATGATTATCTTTTAAACTTGCAGTCTTCAATCATTTTAGATCAATCTTCCCTACTGCAGCTTCACAAATAACAAAAATCTGGATTTATGAAACCATACATTTAAAAGTGCATTCAAAAGGAGAGGACGATCAGAGTGTAAATTAAAGAGCACCCATCATGGATTTTTGAAAATGACTGTTCATGTAGTGTGTCAAACTCAGTTCCTGGAGGGCCACAACCCTGCAGAGTTTAGCTTCAACCCTAATTAGCTAATCAAGTCCTTTAGACTCATTTGAAAACTGCAAGTGTGTGTGTTGAAGCAGGGTTGGAACTAAACTCTGTAGGGCTGTGGCCCTCCAGGAACTGAGTTTGACACCCCTGATCTGCACCCTCAGTGTAGACAGTGTAAAAAAATAAAATAATAATAATACAATAATGAATTAAAATGTAAATAAATTAATAACAGTACTATAACAAGCGGAACATTTTAATAACGTGACGTAATAGACAGTAAAGATTTTCCATATAATATTTTATTTGTAAAATTAATTTTTCACAGTATAAATTGGATCTTTATACAAAAACCTAAATAGATGCCTTTTAAATTTTACGATGGCGGTCTCTCAGCGTAAAAGATTGAAAAGCCCTGCTGCCATAGAGAACCTCAGTGAGACCACCCTGTCACAATGTCTGTGTATGTGTGTGGAGAAAAACACATCTGCGTGTGGAACTGTGAAGGTCTTCCCCTGACGTGTCACAGACATCTCCGCAAGCTCTTGCCGCAACCGCAAACTGCTCTGAACTTCGCTGAGGTCTGTGTTTTTTTTAAAGAATGAACCGAAAGGCAAAGCGGAACGTGAGCTGGCATTGCCCGACTCACCAGCCTGCAATTGTGCATATAAATATCTGTGGCACGTCTTAGGAGACGGCTGAATCTGCACTGATGCTGAGGAGAGAAGACAGGGTCCCCTCCCAAATGGATTGTCATATCAGATTTAGGTGTATAGGTTATTACACCCTTGGGCTACTGTTTCCAGCACTGTCGTCTGGATGGGCCAGATTGAGTTTCCGAACTCTCTCTCCCACTAAAACCAAGCGCACACACACACACAGACACAAACACTCAGTCTTTATTTCCTCTTAAAACTTTCTGTATGTCATTCAGTTAGACAGCACTCAGGTGAAAAAGAGTTCAAGGGATAGTTCACACAAAATTTAATTCTGTCATCATTCACTCACCCTTGTGTTGTTCCAAACCTGTATGACTTTTTCTCTACTGTGAAACATAAAAAAATATGTCTATGTGCTCTTTGCCCACACAATGGAAGTCAATGGTCACCAAAAACATTACCAACGTTCTTCAAAATATCTTCTTTTTGTGTTCCACAGAAGAACTAAATAGATTCAGACAGAGTAAATTTGGACAAAATGATCCCTTTTTGAATTTTTTGTTTGTTGGTTTTGTTTCCTTTTGAAAATATTTTGTTTGTAATAGCTGGTAATTCATGATTCAGATTCCAGTTCAGTTACACCTCTTGAGTTCAGACTAACTGATCTGAGGTTTGACTCAGCTAACTTATTACACAAAACACCTTCACACATGGCACATCGCAGTCTAAATTAATGAATATAGTCAATAGAGACAAAGTGAATCTCACAGCAGTGTAAAAAAAAAAGAAATGGAGCGCTATACTAAAAAAAAAGTCTAAGATCTATAGTATCACAGAGCGGGCTGTCAGTCTCCAAAGTTACACAAAATCAGACTGGAACTGCAAATTGCAGCCACTGGAGGGAGCCAGCTTTAATTTGGACATGGCTACTTGAAAGTGACTTTTAAGTACTCTATTTCCAGGGTCTATCTCCTCGGAGTAACCTAGAGAGGTTAAGTGCCGTACTCAAGTGACTTCAATAACTCTCCCATTTCTAATTCGCCCCAAACCGGAACTGAACCGTTGACTTCTACAGTCAAGATGCAAAACCATTAGGTAACGTTCACCAGACCAAGGAGAGGACAAAAGTCTCATTTATTAAGCCTTCCATGCTCAATGAACATACTTTAACTGGACTAGCCTGAAAAAATACAATTTGTGCACATTATTTGACATATGATTTGTAGTTTCGATTTCATTCTTTCACCAACAAAACAGCTTGCTACATGATTCAATAGCACAGGGATATAGTGAGGAATTACAACAAACAATCAGCAGCCTATTGATTTATGGAAGAAATGACTAGATTTGCTTTGCTTCTCAATGAACAAACTGAACAGGTCAGCACCGAGAAAATCAGCATGATGTAAAACTTTGACCTCTGAAAATCTGACCTCTGACCTCTAAAAATTTGTCCTCTGAGAGCCCAAAGCCACTTGTGCTAATGACCTGCATCTTTAACCACTATATTCAGGTGATACTCCAGTGTGTAAATCAATTTGTCACTTGAATGCACATAAGGGGCTTTTTTTACACACTACCATCTTTCAAATCCTGCTACACTAAAGGCTTGGTTCATGTAACCTGTTAGGCTGCAACCCCACTTTTGAAAAATCCCCAGAAATGGCATACCCAAACTGAAACAGATACTGTTCATGAACCCTTTGCACTAAAAGCACAAGTATGATCTCATTTGAAAGCTGATACTTGGCAGTTTATTTCAAATATAGAATTAATTATTGTCATAATGGGAAAAAAATGTTATAAAGAGTATACGTTTTACAAAGTTATTAGAAATATATTTTTATGAAGCATCTTCATGAGAATAAAATTGCAGTAGGCATTGTATCAATCTAGAAATCCAGTGCAGCTAAAGCCACGTCTTATTTGAAAAAAAAAAAATAAGATAAGTCTAAAAGTATGTATAGAGTTAAATGTTTTTAAAGATCATGTTATTTGACTTTATTTTGATTAGATAAAATGCAAACTGAGGTTTGTCATCTAAGCACCTATTCAGTCTATTGTCTCTCATAAGTTTCTCAGAACACAATAGTCTTACATCTTTTAAATGACGTATGTCAAGTAACATTAAATCTGTTACTTTGAACTATTTAAACAAAAAATGCTTTAGTGCGTCCACGCTCTGGTGTAGCTTAACAAGTTTTAACCAGGTTACGTTATACTTAAAACTGACTGGCTGAAGCGCAGATGATAGCAAATTCGCACTTGGTCGGGAATTAATCTGAGCAACGCTACTATTGGTTCATTAACATTAATAACCTTTTGTAAGGTAACCAAGCAACGTCAAGATGACCTAATCAATATTCATGAACTAGGCCTAATCCATATAGGGATGATAAATAGGCCCCATGACAGCTAGAAGACATATACATGTTGGTTAAGGTAAATTTGATTTAAAATGAACTTGCTCATTCGATCATACGAAACAACACAATTTAATACATTTAAATACACAGCTCTGGTTAGTTGAAAACCAGCACTTAACCATAATTGTGAAAGTCTTTATATCAAGTGCTACTTTAATTTCAATTGACAACATGTTGCAGAGTTGCAAAAAAAAAAAAGCTTTACAGAAAAAGCTCTTTGTGTGCTTATACAGTTGTCAATCCTAAAATTTACACCTGCTGTACTTCTGGTAGTTCTGCTACTTTAGGTTTTTGATTACGGACTCATTTGTCTAAACTGTAATACAGTCAGAAATACAGGGCAGGATCAATGCATACATAAAAATATGAGCTGCCTGATTTGAGATATACATGGTCGTAAAAGTTTAAAACAATTTAGATTGATCCTTAACATTATTTTTTGTTTATCAAATGTTTTGTAGTAGAATGTTTTTGTCTAAAACCAAACTGATGGTGGAGGTGGAGGTTACAGTTTATTAATAGTTCTGCTACAACAATCGTTGACATAACTGGTAAGATTGATATTAAATGTTAATTGGAATTCAGGCTGGAATCCCCCATTTTAAACTGGTGTATACAGCCTTTTTCAGAATGATGGTAATTGACAGATTTATCAAGCGAGTTAATGGAGCTATTATCAAAGAACTATATTTCTGAGTAAAAGTAATATCCAAATTGTAGATATCATTTACCGTTAATTTAAATTATATATACATTTCAAAAATAAAATATCAATATATTTTAAAGTGTAGCTTAATTTATTGTTGTGATGGTGAAGCTGGATATCCAGCTGTTTTCACAGTTTGCTGTAAAATAGTCTTCACACATGATCCTTCAGAAATCATTCTGATTCATGCTGATTTTGTGCTCAAGAAACATTTCTTAATGCACTTTGTAATATTCACAACAACCAAAAAACTGCCAGAAAACAGTAATGAATAAAACACAGTACCTGGCGGTGTTTAGCAGAGGATGCTTCGTCCCCACAAGCTTCCTAACATGCATGGCCACGTTGCTGAGCTCGTCACTTAGTAAACAGCGTAAACTCATGAATGAAGTTGGATATCCTACGATCTTTTCCGCATCAGACACCACTTTAGTCCAGTTAGAGGGAGAAGGGTTAGAGAAAATACTCAGATGCCTCCGTCCAATGTAAGACAGCCGTGAGCTCCAAGCCATTTTAAAACAAATAAAACTAATAGACTAGTTATTTAAATACATGAATCTTTTTAGGTGTCAAATCCAGCAGTCTCTGCCCTCCCCAATGTCACCTCCTTACGGAAGAAAACGGCATTTTCTTCAGCACAGAAGTCTCCTTCGCTGACCGAGTGATGGTCTCTGGTTAATTCATGTACACTTGTCAAACCCGATGGTCTGTTGTGTTTATAGAGTGTCCGTTTCTACAAAAATTAAACTCTCACGTTTTGACAGCTGCACCGGGTCGCCATCTTCTACGAATCAGTTTACGGTCTGTCGTAAAGACTGCGCGTTTAACCCCTTCGTCACCATAACCCTCTTAAACAAAACCTTGAGACCATACATTTTGATATCAAGCTTAAAAAAAAGTTTTACATTTCTTGTTTTTTTAACCTTTTGGAAGAAGCAATCTTTTCAATGTTTTTGTATCCATGTTTCGTTTACATTGAAAATTAAAGTCCCCATGACATCAAAATCAAATGATTCATACTAAAAGACGTTTTTTTTTTTCGTCTTTTAGTATGAATATGTTAGCCTTACTGGTATCCATAAGCTAATGTGTTCAAAAACAATGACAAAATTCGCATTTAGAAGCTATAAACATATGTTTTTTTTTATTTTAATTTTTATAAGCAAATATAAAATATGGTCTCTCTTACACCAATATGGATCAATGATTTGATGACATCACTCTGTGCTTCAGCTTCTCAATAGATTTTCTGTCAAATCTAAGGCTCTCTAAAGAATCTAAAGCATTACGCCCCTATTATAAATAGATGCTAAAGCTGCAGCTAAAATCTCTTTTTCACAAAGTTCTTTTCTAAATTGGGGCGAATGTTTTCCCATTAGTGCCATGCCACAGTATACTCCAGTCCAGAGACATGATAGCACAGAGTGGATCTGCTAGAGTCAGGGCATACCAGAAAACGTATTGGATCCATTTGAATTCTGCACAATATTTTAAAGCGATATCGAGGAGATTAGGAGAAGTTTAAAGGCTCGGGCCGACCTGTGACATAAACTAAATCCTATTAACTAAATGCTCTTTTAAAAAGGGGAGTATTGTCTTCATTATTATTGTTATAACTAGTTATAATTTTATAACCAAGTAAATATAATATCTGTTACTTTCACTTTCAATATTGTTTATTTTAAAATAGGCTAATGCAGAAAACGTTTCTATTTCTTTTACTTCGTATATGCATGAACATTATGTTATCAACTACATAGCTAGCTTCCTAAACGGCGTGGAGGTCATCTTTCTGATAGCTGAGGTAAGCAAACATTTGATCACCAAAAATAATCGCAAAAATAAAATAAATAAATAAAACAATAAAACTAAAAAGTGAACTTTTGTTTACAAAGTGTAATGATGTATATAAAATCTGCAGTCAAGCCATATCATATACAACTAGTTTTGCTGGTGCTTCACTGGAAGCAGCAGTATGATAAAACGTACCAGAATCAGTCATATAGCTACAGATCTAACGTTATGGGGAAAATTTATGGTAACAACAGCTATATTGAATAATGATGCAGTTTCAAGGCACTTGGGACTTTAAGGGGCAAATATTTGCACCTTGTTGATAACACATACAGCCTTTGTTAAAAACAATGAAAACTAGATCATCTAAAAAAAATCTTCATAATAAAATTGATATTAGAATAACATAGTCAACTCCTTTCTGATTCAAACACAGTAAAAACTAACTTCTTGAGTGGTAACATTGTGGCCATAAAAGTGTCACCATCTGTGATAGGCTTTAGCAGAAACGTGAATTTCCCAACAAAGGCTGCAGTGTCCAAATAAATACATTGTCCTTCAATTACACAAATCAGGTTGTGTAAAAAGTAACTTTTGACATCATCAATGTTCTTGCGCTTAAGTGAAATTCCCTCCTGGCTTTTAACAGTTGATACAGCTGAAGTTGTTATCCCATGGGATTCATTTGACTGGCATGATCTCAATATGGGGATTATCACAAATCCAGAATAATCACTCTACAACATGCAATACAGAACAGTGTTTCTCAATTGGGTGGGTCACAACTCAGAAATGGGTCGCAAGTGTTTTCTAATAGGGTTATGCAGGCGAAACAATGGGAAGTGCACATAATAGAATCCAACTAACCATATAATCACACATGATTCGTATGCCTTATCAACCTTAAAAGAATGAGAAAATCCAGACTTGACTTGAACTAAACTGTGACCTTGCACACTATATTTCATGCTATAAGATATAAGATAGTGAAGTTAAAGATTAAGATCACTGGTCCAGTTCAGTCTGGTAAACTGATGCCTTGGGTCACAATGATTATGTGATCTGGTTCATTTTTGCTATTCTATTTGACTCAATTGCAGGGCATCTTTCATTTATTTAGATATTTAGTCTTTTATCACCTACACCTACAGTATTAGCAGAGTGGTTGGGTTAGAATAAGTTGACATGTAGTTGCAAAGTTACTTATAGCTTTGGAGGACCATCACAATAAAGAGTTAGCAAATATTAAGCCGACAGTAGCCTACACCAATACTCTAATGAGAGTTAGTTGACATGTAGTTGCAAAGTTACTTATAGTTAACAGAATGTTCAAAAGGGACCATCAAAATAAAGTGTTACCATATACACTCACCTTAAGGATTATTAGGAACACCTGTTCAATTTCTCATTAATTATCTAATCAACTTCAATGCATTTAGGGTGTGGTCCTGGTCAAGACAATATCCTGAACTCCAAACTGAATGTCAGAATGGGAAAGAAAGGTGATTTAAGCAATTTGGAGCGTGCCAGAAGGGCCGGTCTGAGTATTTCACAATCTGCTCAGAAACTGTGATTTTTACACACAACCATTTCTAGGGTTTACAAAGAATGGTGTGAAAAGGGAAAAACATCTAGTATGCGGTAGTCCTGTGGGCGAAAATGCCTTGTTGATGCTAGAGATCAGAGGAGAATGGGCCGACTGATTCAAGAAGAACAACTTTGACTGAAATAACCACTCGTTACAACCGAGGTATGCAGCAAAGCATTTGTGAAGCTACAACATGCACAACCTTGAGGCGGATGGGCAACAACAGCAGTTGACCCCACCAGGTACCACTCATCTCCACAACAAATAGGAAAAAGAGGCAACAATTTGCAAAAGCTCACCAAAATTGGACAGTTGAAGACTGGCAAACTACTTCCAGTAGGATAATGCACCATGTCACAAAGCTCGAATCATTTATTGAATAAAGAACTTTTGTGCCAAAAGGGTTCATTTCTTGTCATTATCATCATGCATAAAATTTCCTTTGCAGTTGAGTAAAGAACCCGCTACATATATAGAACCCTTTTTTCTAAGAGTGCTCACTTACTCAATCTCACGGCACTCTTCAGTTTGGCAGCTTTCAAGTTAGACGGTAAAAAAATAGGGTAATACATAAAACCGTTGGGTCATAGCCGTTTTATCCATAGACAGTAAACGTGTTTTATCGTGAATGATATATTGTTTTATAGATTTGTGCGTGTGTGTGATTATACAAAAATAATATTGCAAATATATATTGTATACAGTAACTGTTGAGTATAATGCAAACTTGTGGCTTGCTTTTTATAGCGGGGATCAAACTTGCAAATTTTGACATGAAAAAAGAACCTATAGGTTTGAGAAAATTGAAAGACACTTATTAAAGCAGGAAGATGTTTAGCAGAGAACTCCATGTGATTTACGTTACATATTCACACATGCTGCTTTGGGCAGAAAGAGAAGAAATTAGGGTCTCTCTGCTCTCCTCTCCCTTTGAAATTCAATAAATTCTATTTAAGACTAGGTTGCATTACTTTAATCAACAACACATGGCACATGAATCTCAGATTCCCCCAAATACCCCTCAGCTATTTTACAATTAACTGTCTAAGAAGTTATTTACCAGGTTATCTACCAGAAGTTATTTAAGTTATTTACTGTAACGCTGGTAGATGCCCTTATCATTACTGATTTAACTATAGAATTTCTTAACAGTGGACCAATAAAACTGTTATGAGCTTTCAATATCTGACTAGACTGGAGCAATTTGGTGCAAAAACCAGGAACCAAATCAGTCCAGCCTCAGAAATTGTTGACTTATGACATCTCTACCCTATTTTGTAACCTTCACGTTTTGCATAAAAAAGTTCTGCTCTTTTAACAAACACCTCTTCGAAGTTCAAAACTGTTTCTAATGGGACTCTATGAAATTATATCAACCCAAATAACCAACCATCTGCTACATGATTCCTGCAGAGCTCTGCTTTTTGGGTCTCCACGTTCAATTCACCTGTCGTTCCTTATTTGCTGCAGTATTTGCTCACAGCTTCATTTGTCTCTTCGATCTAATCCTAGTCATTCTTTCAATTGTTGTCACTTATGATTAATTAACAAATTAAAACTCTAATCATCACATAATTAAGAGGTCTGTTGTACTCCAAGAGGTAATTTAATCAAACTGAAACTTCACAAGCAACATTTGTCTTTCTATAGAGTTGTGTTTATGGGACGGGAGATAGCCTAACCGAGACAGCAAACTGTTGTGGTATGTTTGAAAGTTCCTGTTCATAGTATCTGGTGTAATGGGAGACCTCAGTGCATCTAGAGGGATTTGTGGAAAAACATCACAGAAAATAAGTTGGTTACAGTAGAAATACATAAACGTATATTTGTTTATATTTTTGTTTTTATATATATTTGTTTAGTTTTTTTTATATACAGTACAAAAATAGATGATATTTTGAAGAATGTTGGTAATCAGACAGTTGACGGTAGCTATTGATTTCCATAGAATTTTTTTTTACAACTACGGAAGTCAGTAGCTATCGTCAAATGTCTGGTTACCAATATTATTTAAAACATCTGATTTTGTGCTCAAGAAAGAAACTCATACAGGTCTGGAACAACTTTAGGGTGAGTAAAAGATGATTTTTGGGTGATCCATCATTAAAAATCTTGGCGCCAGTTGTTTTAATTTAAAGAAGTATGTAATTTATCTAAAGGAAAAATGAAAATTGGCAAGTCATTAAACAACTGAAAGCAATCTGCACTGGAAGCCATGTACGTTTCAAACAGCTGTTTTTGAATTCCCTCATCTGTTGACCCTCATCTGACGGCTGTTGTGTGTTTCAATGGAAAGTCGTTTTGCATAGTGCCTGCAGGTGATCCGAGTCCCATTTAGATAAAGTGAGTTTCTGCCTTTAAATGAAGGGAGGAATTCACTTGTGTATACGTGAAATAAAGATATCATGCTCGGCGGATGAGCCTGTTATATGTACGCATCCCAGAGAGAAGCTTCATCTGTCCCTGTGATTGTAAAACGAATGTTTATTTTTCACAAACCAGTAACGGATTCGGCATCCAGCTGTTTTACATTTACTTTTAATTCCTTTTGTAATACTTCCCTCTTGTAGAAATCCCATAAGTATCTTTTTGAAATGGAGACCTCACTAACACACGCATTCTCTCACACACACTTCAGCGGACACAATGCACACACCATATAAACAAGCAGGGATTACAATGAGAACAGAAAAGGCTGATGTTGTCTCATGACCACACTTTTTCCACCCGGCGCTTCCCAAGAGACGAAAATTCCATCCTCTAATCTTATTTGTCATTGCATATTAGGGCCTTACTTGTGTTTACAAACCATATTCCTCTGCACTTGATACACAAGGCTAAGAGCTATGGAATCGAATCGGAGTGAAAGCCAATCCACGCTGGAGAAAACACAGTTTGGGCTGTGAGAGAAACGGGTTGAAGCACCTCCTCTAGTATCAAGAGGGGTAACAGTATCCCTGCTAGAATGTAACTGTTTATCATGGGCTAGTGTTCGGCAGGGGCTGCCAGAGCTGTGTGTGCTAAACAATGCACTCATTCAGGCCGTCGCGCATCTGCTAGTGATCTGGGACGGGACGTCGATACGCTCTCAAGGACGACGGCCTCTGGTCCGATCCAGAGGAGAGAGGAGGTCTCGTGCCACCGTGTCCTACATGTGCCATGCTTGAGATTGGAGGAGCAAAAAAAAAAAACTGGGAGTGATGTATTTTGGTTAAACATTCAGATTTTTCTTTCTTTTACATCAAGACAAATGAAAAAAAATCAACTGTGTGATCTTCATCTCCATCTTTACAGTCCATTAACTCTTTTTGTCAAAAGTTGTAGGGATGTTCTTCACAGAATATCAGGTTTGGTTGGTGTTTGTAAGAGATCAGCCTTACCTTACCTTAGATGCAGGTGGACCTGTGAGCACTTTTAGATGCCCCCCGCCCCCCAAAGTGGTTATCTTTGTGAGCCAAAAATGGGTCAAAGGTTTGTTTTGATAACTAAGGCTGCAGGACAGCAGGTGGAAAATAAGGTTAGGCATATTAAAATGCAACTCACCGTGCGTATACATGCACCCCACCTCACACCTAAACCTGCCCTTATACCAACCAATGCGCATCATATGCGCGTAAAAACTCGTATAAGTTACACGGCAATACGCATGCGTGCTATAAAGACGCATTTAGTGTGATCGGGTTGCATAAAACACTTTCCATCATTTTGTTTATTAGCATCAAAAGTCATGTGTCATTCAAATAATGTTTTAATATATTTTGTTGAAAATTCACCTGTATTTAATACTAATATAATATTTGTCCGATGTTGATATATAAATGTCTGAATAAGAATGTATAATTTTTTTGTCGTGTTTGCCATGTTTGCTCATTGTTGGACGTTTTTATTAGTGATAAAAACAACTGATTCTTAGACCTCTCTTGCTTGTAACATATTTGTTTGGCCCCTGTAAAGTATTGTCTGTCACTCCAGCGTGGGTTTTAATTACCTGTAGATATCTCTCCATACAAGCCATTATGACAATTCCACCCGAGCAAAGATGTTTAATTAAAAGGAAATGATTAGGACCCGTCGACTGTTTCATTTCAATTAATTGTCTCGTACGACAATATCAAGAACCCCCTGCGGAGCTCTGATAACGCGCGCGGGGTGAATGATAACACATGAGACAACGGCACCCATTCACTCCTATCGCGCGACAACCTCCGCCACGCGTGGAGTCCTGAGTGAAAACCGATCTGTGGAAAATTGGGGAGGAAATAGCCTTCCCGGGATCAGCGTGGCCGTATAGAGTTGCGGTGGAGGCCCCTCCCCCTGTCTGGCTCGCTCTTTTTTTTCTCAACCCCTTGGTTGGCTTTCCGAGAGGGCTCGATCCTGCTAACGCTCAGACCGCTGAGAAATAGCAGGCAGAAGATGGCTGACTCGAACGGGCACGGTGAGCCCGCAACACCAGCACCAGCACCAGCATCAACTTCACTAGGGCTTCTCGCGCGCCTGCCATTCGCTGCCACTCCGCAACTCTGAAACGGCCCCGCCTCGCTCCGTGCCGTGCGCCCGCGGGGTTTTTACCCCCAAATATTGACAGAGATTTAAAGAAAACATGGCTGAGATGGAGAAAGAGGGAAGACCTCCGGAAAACAAGAGGAGCAGAAAGCCAGCTCACCCCGTGAAGAGGGAAATTAACGCAGAGATGAAGGTAGGTTGTGCGCGCGCTCACTCTCTTACTGGAGCCCATAAAGGCTTGTCATTTTTGGATGCGTTGAGCGCACCGCCGCTCCGCCCTCGGACTGAATATAGAGAACTGATTCATTCAAGCGCTGTGTGTTTGGGGTTAATCTGCTAACTTTGATTTTTTTTTTTTTTTTGGGTTGGAGGGTGGGTTGCAGAACAGGTCGGCATTATTTCCCTCCCGTTTCTTTTTTAGCTTAATTCACGCACCTTCCAGACTACTCTGGTCTCGCTTTCCAGTGCTTGAGAAATCTGTTTTTATAAATTATGGGTTTTTATAATCACATATTAGTTTATAAATCATATGCACAGTAAATATAAAATGTCCCCAGTCACATCACGAGATGGTTTAGAGTGAAATCCCCTTGTTGGCTCCACTGTAGTTGATGGAAAATCCAGTGCGTCAGTCTCCGCGTCAAATTGCTGCGTTACTACTACTACTACTAGCGCGTTACTACATCTCTGGTAAACACCATATAAACATCAGAACAGAGTAAAAACTCAATAATGAAACGGAATGCATGTTGGAAGGGTGCATCTGTCCAGCTGTTCTAATGGGAAGCGCCGGTTACTCCAGATGTGCATCTGTTCCAACACTGACTGAGCGCTGTCTGCTCGTGACAAATGCACATTTCAAAGGGCTTATGGGACTATTTGCAATATGCAATTATTTTTCGTTTATTGAAGATCTAGAAGACTTTCACTTTTTTGTTCCGTTTGAGGAGAGCCGTGTGTTTGTATGTTTTGAAGGCGCACACAGGCGCTTTGTCTCCCGGTTGTGCTATGCTCATTGTTTGAAGCGTTTGCATCCGCTGCCATGCAGCCTAATGTTTTGGAAACGCCAGAATTTATTTGTGCTCTTTATCAGAACAAGCTACATTCATTCTGATAGTAACATCGTGGTGTAGAGGGATGCATTTCATTAATATTATAATTGATTTGATTATTTGTTTAGGTCACTGTAAAAGCGCGTGTGGCTTTGGTGATTTCACTGCGTTCGCTTTCTTTCTTGTCAGTGATTATTTGACTGAACCTGCGCGAGGCTCACCGGTCCGCCGGGGCTCTAAATTTGACAGATATTGATTGACCTGTAGCGGAGATACAAGCGTGCGTCTCCCCGGTCTCCTTAAAAGCACACACACACAAACACACACACGCGCGCGCGCGCGCACACACACACAGTCACAGCAATGCTGTACTTGCAGAAACTGACTTATTCAGGAGCTGTGAGGTGTGAATTATTGGGGGTTTCTGGGGTCTGAACTCCTCTGATATCATTTCCTGTTTATGTCAAATGACAACAAAACCTCTGCATGCATGCTGCATTTACTGCTTTTTATAGAAATAATAATAAAAGTAATAATAAACGATGCCATTTTCATTTTTAAAAATGCACAACTTGAAAGTCATATCTTACAACTGCACAATTGAAGGATGTTTATGATTATCAAAATTAATTTTAATGCAGAAATTGAAAACTGCTCATCATAAAAGATATTTTAACATCAAAATTAAATTTAGAAAAAAGAAAAAAAAGATCAGGACAAAAAAAAAACACATCTTACTTGTGAACATGGGTGTTTTTTGCCTGCTTTTTTCAATGAACAGTAAATTAAATCATTGCCTTTATGTAACGAGTCTGCATTATCTTTCACACTGCTGACCTTTCCTTTAACGAGGAATCAATTTTTGTACAATCAGTTTGGCAGTTTTTGCTTGTCTTCCATTATGTCCTTTACAGTCCTTGATATTGTACTAAAAGTAGAGTACATAAACAGATTTGAAATTGAGCTTGAGGATGAAACCCAACTCAAGCTGTGCTTTGGGTTACTAAATAAGAGAATACAATTTGGAAAAATAATATATGCACTTCTCTTGTTTGCAGTCATAGTGCACAATTCAGTGATTTCTCCCAATACTTCAAATATGTAACACAGTGTTTAGTCTTTATTTTCTGCACAATGCGCATCTCCAAAGGTCTGTGGTGAGTGTTGGCCTTGTCAGCGGTGTTGTGTGTACAAGTCAGGCACATATCTGTCATTTCATCCGTAGAGTTGTCATTTTGACCACAGGGCTGTGGATAAAGCTGATCTCTGCCTTGATTTTGACAGGGACCAATAGAGTATATGAGGTCATCCAGCATCTAACAGTTTTTAGCAATTTACCTTACTGTCGGACGAATATACATATGATAAAATGGTCACGCCATGACAAAACATATAGCCGGTGATAAGGCACTACCTTCTTTAGTAACATATAACATGCAAATTTAACAGCAAATCAGCCGAGTCTTCTGTGTAATGGGCAGTGCTACTGTATATATATATATATATACACACACACACATGCACATTTAAAACAAAGTAGGAGATATAGCCTATCAGTCATTTATAATGAACTATGGAATGCTTCTAATCATCATGCATCAACCTTCTTGGTATTCCTCAATCAATTTACTACAAACAATGTAACAAAAACAATTATAAAATAATGCCTGTTTTCCATTAAATTTTTGTAAAAATTGTGTAGGTTCACTAACGACCTGAGAAGCGTAAGTGTGAGTATATTTTGAAGGGTTAATTGGCTATATTAATTATTTTATGACTGAATAAGGGCAATTTACATTTATTCCTAAAGAATAAATGGCAATGTCTGATACACAAGTATGAAGTGACGTTTCACTCATGTTACCACAGGCAGAAAACAAAAGAATAGGAAGAATCATCAGTAAAACTTGAAATGGCTGCAGAAAAAATACTGAACACAGTCAAATATTAGTGTCACTGTCACTTGATGGTGGATCTGGTGAAGAAGCTGTCAGCGATCAAAATATTGCTTTTTAAGATGTTGAAAATGATAGTTTTGAGAATGTTTTTGAGTTCACAAATACGAGTCAGATGCTGAATGCACTGGGAAATGAGCTCTGACGTGAACAGTCATGATGGTCTAAAACATCTGCTAAAACTGAACCTAATTCCAAACTCCAAAATTGTATTCTTCTACTCTCGTTACTCTAATATCAGGATAATATCAGGAGGGTTTTACATTATCGCAATAGGTAGAGATTCATATCTGGTATAACTTGAAACTATGATTATTAAAACATTCATGCATTTAAGGGTTAAACGTTCTGTTTTTCTGTTCTGTTACAGTTTTAGCAAAAAAAATTAACATATTTTTTACCTGAAAGATAACCTAAAAGTTTTTTTTTTTTTGGGTTAAAAATTATTTTTGAAAAAATATATAACCAGCCAGTGTTCAAAACTATCTGCTTGCCTTAGCTCGATTCAAAACGGTAAACTTGTAATAATGTTTTTAACTCCTTTTTGCAGGAGATTCGAGCACGTCTTTGCGTCATTACGTCTTGGCTAGTTGCATAAAAGCTATATTGCGTGTGTGTGAGGATTTTCTCACAGCACTTAATAATTAAACTCAATTTGATGCCGGATCCAGAAAGGTTGAAATGACAAATCACCAGTGACAACAGATTCACCCGCTGTAAAATGGAAAAGACTTCGTTCGGACTTCGGAGTGGCTACAGAAAAAAAGAGACTGCAACCGGGCTCATGCAAAAACAAGGATAATATCAGAAGAC
>JAOTRC010000011.1:13436774-13457107 GCA_027497675.1 Cyprinella lutrensis | reverse complement strand
TCAAAACTTATACATATCTTACTTCATTGTTTTCTTTCTCATTACTGTATTAGAAAGAAAACAATGAAGTAAGATATACATCATGATAGTATTTATTATGTCTGCCATAATTTATGCTGATTAAAAAGTATAAATACCCATAGCACTAGAGTAATGATAAATTCAATAACATTTCCAAAAAAATACCTTGACATATTATAGTAAAGAGATTTTTGTGGGGGAAATGTGCTAAAATAAAAAAAAATAGTAAGTATGATTTTTAGTCTATTTATTTTGTTGTTGATTTTGGGGTGGAATATGACCTAAACTTTATGAGATTCGCCCCTTTTATACATTTGTGAAGTGATTTTGTGCAATGTTAGTTTGTGCAAACTGTTTCAACTTCATTAAGTCATTGCAGGAATATGGCCTGTATATGTTTTTGTGAAATTCACCTGAATATTGATTGAACCCTGTGAAGTTCACCGTGCAAGAGCGTTCACGTGCTGTCTAATTTCCATTGTCTGTTTTTATCATAAAAATGTTAGTACGGTCCAGTCATTAAACGTTATTAGAGTCTCACGCATAATGAAGAGAACAGATAGTGTGTGCCGTATCATGATACGGTCAGCGTAGTCTGTTATTATTCTAGTGTAAACTGTGAGGTCGTTTTGGCACGTCTGTAGATGTTTGGATGCTATATCTCTGAGGAGACACACGTCTGTGGAATGCAAAACGAACGTCTGGCAGGAGCATGTTCATTTCATCCCACCAATCATAAAGCTGTTTACTTCGCTCCTTTGACGATTCTCCTGGCGTTCTGCCACCACTGCGACTCCACCTTTATTTCTATAAATCATTAGGAGGGGGAACTTTATTACGCTCTTAGATTATACGAACATTTCCTCTTTCTTTTGTCATGTACACCACAAGGTCAGCGGCAAAGATAAGCAGTGTTGATTATGTGTGAAATAAGACACTGGGAGGGGCGGTGGGTCTGATGTTACTGCAGTAGATCTGCAAAACTCATAACAGAAAAAGAGAAAGCATACACATAATACCTATCCTTATTCTCTATCATCCCACCGGCCCAACTTATAGTGAAACATCCTCTCACTAGCTGCTTCAGGTGGATATAATTCCTCCCCATTAAAGGTGTGTGTGTGTTTGTTTAATGTGTGAATAAGGAGTGACTTCCTGAGAGGAAATGTGGTAAACCTCTGTCAGACACACACACACACACACACACACAAAACAGTATTGTTAATGTATTGTGTTTATTGTGTCAGATGGTGGGCTCGTTTTATGGTATCCCAATCCTCCTATTTACGTGTGTGTGTGTGTGTGTGCTGAGGTAATGAATTTTGAAAAGATATTTTTAGGCCTCATGAAACCTTAGAGTAACTGAATATTTTGAATAGAGAGAAGTGTGTCCATATATGGTTGTTCTGGAGTGAGGTGAATAGGACTGCAGTGTGTGTTTGTGATGAACAAGGCTGAATAAGAACGAACTTGGGTCACTCTAACTCTTTTACCGTGAGAGTTTATTATAGGTCTTCAGTGGTAGCTGCCATTACAATTATAGCGAGAATATATCAAGGACAATGTTGGAAAGTCTCGGTGTTAGCCTTCAATAGAAAATAAGTGGAAATCGTTTCTATAGTGTTATTTTCTTCAGACATGTACAATTTTGGGCATGGTATTTTAAGAACCTTGGAGTATCGTGTAAAATACCATTTTATAGAACAGACAAGTTTAATTTTAATAAAACATTTTGTTCTGAATATTTTATTTGAGTAGGCTTTTTGTACTAGCTGTAAAAGCAATAGCGTACAGTATTTGAGGCCATGCTGTATATTTTGTTTAAATATATATATATATATATATACTAAGTAAAGATTGTATACGTAATCAAGAAAGTAAAAAAGAGTGAAGCGAGAGAGAGAGAGAGAGAGAGAGAGAGAGACAGGCAGATAGATAGACAGTAATGTTATTAAATAGTATTACAAATTATTATCTTTAATATTTTTTAATGTCATTTATTAATTTGAAAAGCTAAATTTTCAACATCATTACTCCAGTCTTCAGTGTACCATGAACTTTCTGAAATTTTCTAAAAACAATAAGTTCATATCTTTTAGTTTCTTGTTCAGGACAGATTTTAATTTCTTATTGCACATATTTGTTATGTGCAAACGTTGCACAGTAACAATGTGATGAAAACTGATGTTGATTCTTACTGAAATTGTCTTCACAACTTCTAATATTATTTCATCATGTGAGCCCTCTCATCCAAAATGGTCATTCAGTTATCAAAATCTGTCAGACATACTGTATATGTATTTCCTGTAAATATATATGGCATGGAAAATGTTCGGTCTACACTTAACACATTTTATTATACATAAACGTGCATATTCTTTTCCGGTGTATTGACTTTTCCTAATAAACTTTGTTGAAATCAGCAAAGTAATTAAACTCTAACTGTATTTGACATAGAATTTGACAACATGTAGCTTGACAAAGCTGACAGTCAGTGTCAACCAAAAAAGTAAAACAAAGATGAAATTTATATATGATGAATTTTTCACAGTTTTTTGTATTTCCCGGGCTGACTGCCATGGTGGAAAAGAAAAAAAACTTTGAACAGTACGGCTCACACGATGATAAACACTTTTCATTTTGGTGCCATTGGCCAATTTCCTGACACAATAACTGGGTTTAGACGAAGTTAAATTAAATGTTCTGGCTGAGATATTATATTTTGCAATAGTTGGTACATGATACAGGATTTACAATAAATAATTATTGTAATAGATAATCTTTCTGACAATTCTAATTATTCTAACAAATGAATTCAACTATTTACTAAACATTGGGGTCTCTCATTATAATGTTGTTGGCACCATTTTATAAAAACAAGCAGCATTACAGTGATTTTACCATTTAGGAATGCTTTAGTACAATCACTGTAATGCATGGCCTTGAGTTGCTTATTGCTTAAGTAAATGATAATGGTAATCATTAAGTACCATGGTATAAATCAAAATACATTGTGTTATCATTAGAAGTTATCAATTTCCACAAAACTGTCAAATTAATTAAAAAGAGTCATTCAAAGAAAAGAGTCAATTAAAGAAAACGTACAAATGAACTCGAACATCTGGCCAAAACGACCATTTTAAACAGACTTGCCGATGGACACACCGACAGACAGTCACACCAGTTTGTGCTTCATGCCATTAAACAGAATAATCGCATCTCTGTCTGACAATAAGAGCAAGAGAAAAGATGCTGAAAAGCTGAAAAGATGTACTGAATGCTGAATGGCCATATGCTGTGTGTGTGTGTTGGAGATATTGTAACTCTTTTAAATATTAAATTTGATTACAGTGTTTAAAATCTGACGAAGCGTAAACTATCAGTCTGTAAATGGTGATGTTGATTTGCACCATTTTCAGCAAATGCGAACATGCATAGATCTATAACTGTTCGACTGTTTTCAATGTTGGAATGCAGTTTCTCAGTCTCTGAAACAAGTCTTTAACAATGTGTCTGTGTGTGTGTTGGAAGCTATTGGGCCTCTGCTTCCCGAGGTCTTGTTGCCATGGCGTTGTGACTCATGGTGCAGGGTGATTATTTCATAGCTTCTAGCCAAGAGAACAAACATATACACTCGGAAATCACTCTCTCACACATATATTGACTTACACACATTACGGACACACCCTGGGCAACATGTCAGAGCAGTGGAGAAATGCTTATATAGAGCTAAGGAGTTAATGTCAACAGCCAAAATTCAGGATTGATGGATGGATATTGTAAAATTGCAGACAGACAGACAGACAGACAGACAGACAGACAGACAGACAGATAGATAGATAGAGACAGGCATGTCCTTGGAGATCTCTCTCTCTCTCTCTCTCTTTCTCTCTCACACACACACACACACACACCTGGGCTGGGTTGTGTGATGCCCAGATGGTCACTGGCAGCGATGTGGTTGAAATGCTAAAGGCCTGGTGACATAATACATACAAACTGCTAGAATTTGGGGCATGATTTACAATAAGAAGGCACAGAGTTGTCTTCATATACTATCCATCTCAGCCGCTCTGCAGTTTTGGTTACTTAAAGAGATACTCCACTTTTTTTTGGAAATACGCTCATTTTACCACTCCCCCAGCTGTTTTTGAATGTATTCAGCTGATTTTTTTATATTTAGAAGAATATCAGTAAACAGACAGTTTCTGGTCTCATTGACTTCCATAGTATATTTTTTCCTACAATGGAAGTCAATGAGACCAGAAACTGTTTGTTTACTGATATTCTTCTAAATATCAGAAAATCAGCTGAATGGATTCGAAAATGGTAAAACTCAACTGTTTACCTCTGGGGGAGTTGTAAAATAAGCCTATTTCCAAAAAAGTGGAGTATCCCTTTAAGCAGTCAGGTACATTGAGTAGTGTATGTCTGCATATGGCTTTATCTCTGTGATGGTGTCTGAAAGAGGCTGCATGGCGTGTGTGGTTATTTCTTGGAGCACCATCATGCCTCAAGTCATTAAGACTGCGGATATGCCGTGTATGTGTGTGTGTGTGTGTGTGTGTGTGTGTGTGTGTGTGTGTTCGCAGCCTCATTAGTGCTAAATGTAAATGAGTTGGCTCGAGTCCAGAGGGGTCACAGACACTACTACACAAAATAAAGACTGAAGATTTCACAAGTGTGTGTATGAGCAGACTGATGTTGTTGAGCAGTATTTTCGTGTGTGAGATGATTGTCAGCAGTCTTGAGGTCCTCAGACAGAGTAAATCATTGGGAATACGAAGGATGCACAGTAAACCACATTGCTTTCCTTTATAAGATCAGTGTTTTTTCAGTGTTTTTATGATTTTTTTTAAATTTAATTTAGAGTTGCTTCTTTTTCAGCACTGCTTTCCCCCCAATTTTCCAGATTTTTTCTGAATTAAAACAAATTCTGCTTTTCAGATATGTCAAAGTGTTAGTATTTAAAACATTTCTTGTTTCAATCTACCAGACTATGCAGTGTAACCTTGTATTACAGACACAAACAGGCACACACTCACACACAGAGTGTCTCTTTTCTCTCTATATATGTCAGTTCAGCACATGTTGTTTTTATCCTCTCACTCAATTCCCTCATTCACATCATTCTTTCTTTCTTTTCTACATCTGTTATGTATGTGTTTATTTTCAGTTTTGGCCATGCATAAAAAGGGACATTATGTTTTTCCTTTAGGCCAGAGAGGAGGAGGGCGTTCCACACCACAGCTTGTCCAAAGACACGCCCAGACTTGTCCTCAAGACAAACAGCGATGTGCTTGTAAGATATAAACCATTTAACACCCCAAAATTAGAGATGTAGAAACAGCATATGCATATTGATTAATTGAAAAATTGTGTGATTGTGACTATGTCTGGAAGTCTTAAGTCTTAAATCTGAAATATGGTGTGAACAAATCTTTTGACCTGCTTGTTTAAAAAAAAAAAATTGGAAGCACTTTTTTTTATTGTGACATTATTTTATTCAAGTATGCAGTACTATTAAAATTCGAACCAATACTGATAAACCAATAATTATAGTAATATTATGGCGATATTAAAATTAATTCTTATAAATGAATGTTAAAAAGCAGCAAAAAATAAAATCTGTCATTTTAAATGCAACAGATTACAAATAATATATAGGCTATATTATGGAAAAATAACATGAATTTTTACAATTTAAATTTAGTAGTGATATTAAATTATCAAATGAGTGTTTTTAAAAATTATTTTTAATATTGATACCTATAATAATAATAGGTATTATAGGTCAGATATCATTTGTTAGTCAATATTGTGATGAGACATATCATACCAATCATATCAATTTTACAGCAATTATCATTTTATCATTATATAATATATATATATTGCATTACAGTGATGAGAATAATGTCACATTCAAAAACTTCTTATTTGTGGTTATATTCTGGAGTGAGATATGACCCATTATTTTATAGTGCAAAAACAGCAGAGAAAAATTGTTTTAACTTTGTTGATTAAGAATTGACACAAGACTGGTCATATCACACCTGCACTGTTGACTCAAGACTAGGTCATGAGGTGTTCTGCGTATCTATTTTATTTGCTGTAAAATCAGTTTGTTATACATCTCTAACATTCCATTTTTCATGTTTATTATTTAAACATTGTCAATCTGCATTGAATGTTACTGTTTGTCACATGAATGGACAAGTGGGATATGTGCATGTGTGTGTATAAAATCAGCATATGGCTGGTCGAGAACAGACACATTCTGGGGCCAGAGGGTGTGACTGAAAAGAAAAGCATTAGCACGGAAACTTCCTTTCTAACATTGAGTTGGCAGCCGTACGTTAGCAGGTAATTGCAAAAGAGCGTACAGCTACACACAGCATGGTCACGGACATCGGCTTAACGGCTACAGCAGAAGTAAATGACAGTAATTACCTCTCAACCATGTTAGAGAGAGAGAGAAAGGCAAAATAAGGGTGAGTGAAAGATTAAGAGAAAGAGAGATAGAGAGAGAGATAGAGAGAGAGAGAGAATGAAGTCCATTAGGGTAATGTGCAGTAAAATTTCTCTTAGAGAGCCGTGACTCGTTAAGTGGTCTCCATCTGTCTCGCTTTTTAAACTCAGGAAATATGAAAATCATTTATAATTGAGAATATCCAGGCTCGCCTTGAGCTGGTTTGTGCTTGTTAAGCACAGCTTCCATATTTAAAACTTCATTAGAACATCACATAGATTCATGAATGAGTGGCGTCTATCAGCCATATTTCAGGCAGCTTCTTTCATATCAAGTCGATTTCAGTAAGATTGGATTACTAGGCTTATGAAATATGTACATTTGTATACATAGTCTATAATATTGATTTGATCTCCTCAGGTGCTGTACGTCATGTCAAAATGGATTTGTTTATTCTTCAACTAAAAAAAGAAATAATTTCATTAATCAGTATTTTACGGTAAAAATATCAAAACACCCTAAAAACAACATAAATGTTGTCACAAAGCAAAGTAATGTAATAAGACTTTTCAGAGAATATAGCTTGAATTTTCCCAATTTATTTTAAACAAAAACCTCATTGTACTAGCAGAGCTGTGCATACAGCAAGAGAAAAAAATTATTTGTGGGTTAAAATTTGTGGGACTTATTTTATGCACTTATCTACAGTAAAGTAAATTCATTTTGTTTTAAGTATGTTTTTTTTTTTTTTTACTGGATGTGAATATGACCATGTCTTGTCCAAGCCAGTGATTTCACACGATCCAGCTTTCCCTTCCTTCTTCCATCCCTTCCTTCTTCTTCCCTTCCTTCCTTCCTTCCTTCCTTCCTTCCTTCCTTCCTTCCTTCCTTCCTTCCTTCATTCTTTCCTTCCTTTCATCCATCCTTCCTTCCTTCCTTCCTTCTTTCCTTTATTCTTTCCTTCCTTCCTTCCTTCTTTCCTTCCTTCCTTCCTTCCTTCCTTCCTTCCCCCCTCTCTCTCTTTCTCTCTCTTTATCTGTGTGATGAATGTCCATCATTGACAGTAGTGGCGTATGATAAATGCCTTCATTATCTTCAGTGGAACTCTGGCTTTGGCAGTCAATTCACTAGTCTTAAGAGAAATCTCTGTCTCTGCAGTCCGCTCAGGCAGGCCTGGGGCAAATCAGATTCAGATTCAAAAAAGCAATGTTGGTTTTAAAATCAAAGGTGTACGGTTGCCAACCGTACACACTTTTGAACACCACACATCAAAATAAGCAGGCATAGGAGTTGGTTGCTATTAGATTTCTATTGTGTTCAGCGTGTGGAGATACGTATGGAAGCTTGTTTCCGCCACAATGAAAAATAAAAAAGGTAATTGCGACTTTTTTTTCTCACAATTGCACGATATAAAGTCAGAATTGCGAGATATAAAGTCAGAAGTGTGAGATACAAAGTCAGAATTGATTGATGTAAAGTCGCAATTGCAGGTTATAAAGTCAGAATTGATTGATATAAAGTCGAAATTCCTTGTTGTAAAGTCAGAATTGTGAGATATAAACTATTCTTTTTCCTCATAGAATTGGCCCGATAACTCGCAATTGTGAGTTTATATCTCACAATTCTGAGAAAAGATGTCAGAATTTTGAGATATAAACTCGCAATTGTGAGAAAAAAAGTCAGAATTGTGAGATTAAAAAGTCTCAATTCTGTCTTTTTTTTCCTGGCAATTGCGACTTTATTTCTCATAATTGCGACTTTATATCTTGCAATTGCGACTTTATTTTTCAGAATTGCGACTTTGTATCTCTTGCGACTATATTTCTCACAATTCTGACTTCATATCTCACAATTGTGGGATAAAAGTCAGCATTTATTTATTTATTTATTTATTTTTTTTATTCAGTGGCGGAAACAAGCTTCCATAGATACGGCATTAGATTAAGAAGTATAATTTTGTTTCTACCTGATTTTGGGGCAGATTCACAATTAAAGCACTTGCGTGCAGTGTTTTAGTGAAAAAATAATTAGACTTATAATGGATAGCTATACCACAAACTGACTCACAAGATGGAGAATTTTAAGTATAGTAGGGTGTTTGCACCATTCCTTAATTTTCATTAATCTTTAAGTGAATTGAAAGCTTAAAAAAAGTGCATGCAAATAAACAACGTAATTCATTCTCTGTAAATTCCCTCTTCTGTCTGCAGTAAGTTGTGTTGCCAGGTCTGTCTGTGTCTACTTGTCTGTCTTTTTGACAAGCCAAATGTTTGCAAACCTCTTTCTATGTACTCTACTTGCCAGGCCTGAGGCAAATTTTTGTCTGTCTGCACTCAACTACTTCAACTGACCTCCTCTCTGGAGATTGACAGCCTTATCGACTCCTAGACACTTTTGTTGAGTGGTTAGACAGACAAAACTATCCTGGCAGAAAGAGTGTCAGAGAAAAAGTGAGAGACGGAACAAGTGGTTAATCATTTAGTACTTTCTTATTGGGTATTCATGTCTATGTTCATCTTTCTATGTTTTGATATTTCTATCCCCCTGTTAAATTACTCTATTCTTGGTGTTAGCAGAACACATCATATCCTTTAATTACCCAGAGTTCCATCCTTTCTCACGTAAACCAGGTTTAAGCCCCTCGTCCCTGTCTATCTTAGTCTGTTGTCACTGTCTTTCTCAGTTAGTGTCACCTACTGTGCCACAGATACACACTCACAAACACACTCAGAATCCACATGCATAATTGCCCCTTGAAGGGAAAACCTTTTAGTCGTAGCTGTCAGTTTGACCCTGCAGCTTGCCTTAGGCAGCTGACTCCTGACATCTTGTAATGAGCGTGTCTATGTGTGTATGAGGATGTATGTGTTAAAAATACAGAGAGTAGGAAGTGTTAGAGAACGTTAATCAGAGAAAAACTAAAAAGAAGTCCTTTTTAAAATTATACTCTCCTTTAGCATTTTTATATTTATTATTTGAATATTTAATAGCAATTTTAATTATTTCATTTTAATGATTTATTTCATAATTCATATATTTTTTTATTATAAAATATTACTTTTGTAATCTGTGAGAGATGATCATCTGAGAGCTTTGTTTATTTTAATCTTTCATGACATAAACCATATTTCTATTTAAACTTAGGTGGTTATACTGCATTACATCTCTTTTATCCCCTAAAACCTATAATCTTACATTGATCTGACACTGTACAGAGCACATACACATCACTGAGTTCTAAATGGCTCTCTTAGTCATAAAGAAGGATAACCATACTCTTTTAATGTCTTAGTCCAGGGAGAGTGTTTAGATTAGAACTTGTATACTTTAAAATAGACATTGTGAAAATGAGGCTCTAGTTTACATTGTTCACTTTGCGGTTGTTCATGTTACAGGTCTGCGATTGGTGCAAACACATCCGCCACACTAAGGAATACCTGGATTTTGGAGCGGGTGAGAGGCGACTTCAATTCTGCAGTGCAAAGTGTCTGAACCAATATAAGATGGACATATTCTATAAAGAGACTCAGGCCGCACTGCCAGGGGGTCTGTGTAACCCTCCTCTCCCCACGAGTGATACGAAATCAGAAAGTGGAGGAGGTGTACAGCTCCTTACACCTGAGTCCTGGAGTGCACCTCTAAGCGAGCTCCGCAGTCGTAGGGTACCTTCACCAGCGGGTGCCACCACTGTGGCCGGACCTTCTGGATCCACGTCGGGGTCACCATCTGAAACCGGAACTGTGTGTTCCTCCTCGTCCTCGTCATCCTCGTCGTCATCATATACGAAAATCCCCACACCACGGCCACACGAAAGCCCCGCATTACCGCCACACCCTCCACCACATATAACAGGTTTACATCCAGCTCTGGGGATGCCTCCTGGCAGCCCACCGATGGTCATGACACCCCGTGGCCCGGTCCCTCTCCCTCTCTTTATGGAGCACCAGATGATGCAGCAGATGCGACCTTCGTTCTTACGTCCCCCAGGCCCCAACAGCCCTCATTCCAATCCCATGATTCCTGGCATTGGGCCACCACCACCTCCTCGGACTTTGGGTCCTCCGTCAAGCCCCATGCACCGCCCACTCCTTTCCCCCCATATACACCCGTCCTCCAACCCAAACCTTTCTGGGAATCCTACAGGTATGATGCCCCCTCACCATGCCGGCCACATGCCAGGCTTGCCTTTCCCCCCAGTTAACATGATGTCAGCTGGACCCATCCCAGTTCCGCCCATTATGAATTTTGGCATGCCTTCTCTGGCCCCCTTAGTGCCACCACCAACATTATTAGTGCCCTATCCAGTGATTGTGCCATTACCAGTCCCCATACCCATTCCGGTGCCCATACCGTTCAGTCCGCAGGCATCAGGCGACCGACCACGAAATGACGGAACACTTCCGAATACTGCAAGCGAGCGGAGCTATTCAAAAGCACCGCCGTCATTTTCTCCCGGCTCCTCCAGGGGGGAAGAGAGGGACTTTCACCAAGACCCTCCCACTTCAGATACACTCTCGCCGGGATTTTCCAAACCGATGGACCAGGGTAGGACAAACATGGCTGATCTTTTGGTTAAAACAGAAAACTCTGGTAACAAAAGCTCTGGACACTCCCAAAAAGACACACCAGCAGACGGTGTCATTGATCTAACGACCAGTTGGCGTTCCCGACAACAGCTAGTGATCCAGAGGGCTGTATCCTGCGTGCAGATAAAAGCAGAGCCCGGGTTAAGCCCACCACCTGCACTTTTAAGTGAAACTGAGGTGGATGGGTCAGCTAGTTCCAGCATAGGTACAGTAGAAGATAACATCAGAGACAGAAATGCTGAAAGCCCATTGGCTAGTGTGGCTCTGCCTTGTGCTGACCCGTCCTTCTGCAGCGGCACACCGCCACTTTCTCAACCAATCACGTGCAGTGCCTCCACTGTTTCTAGCAACACCACCACATCTAAAACGGAGCCTGCCTCTGCTACTCCCTGCAATGTGATCGTTAACGGGAGCTGTAACGTGCCTCCAGCAGAGAGTTCGATCAGAACGCCTTCGCTAGAGCAGCGCCCTCTGGTGGACCCCTGCCGCAGGACTGCTGCTGCGTGCGACGAGCCTGTGGGCGCAGATCTAGAAGGAGAAGACCTGAAAGAGAACAGCTGCTTGGCCACAGAAAGAGACTTGGCAGGTAAGAGAAGCTCAAATGACCAGTCTGCCATTACAGCAGGAACAGGGGAGGACAAACCTCAGACCCCTGAAGATGACCCATCTGGTGAGGACCATGCTTATGCCCTGCCCCTAATGCCCAAACCTGGCTGTGTCATTCAGCCCGTGCCCAAACCTGCTGACAAAACTGCTGGCAACTTGCCCTGTGGCTTGACAGCACCATTAACGGGAACCGTTCCAATGGAAATGGAGCCTCCGCTGAAGAGAAGGTGTCTGCGTATCCGCAATCAGAACAAGTGAAATAGAGGAAAGGTGAGAATCAGATTTTGTCAAATTTCTTGGTAGTCATAAGTTTAGTCTTTTTTTCACACTATGATTGCTTTAAGCACTACAAATGCTGTCAAACAAATTAGGTTTAAACGAATAGTTTACACACACAAAAAAATCTTGTAATCTATAAATCACCCATGTTGCAAAACTGTATAATTTTCTTTTGTAAAAGACAAAAGGATAATTGGAATATTATAGTTTATCGCTTAGTCCATGCAATTAAACATGGAATTTGAGCTTTCAAATGGATGCAAGCAGGAAGCAAAAGCACCACAAAAGTATCACTAAAAAGTCCATGCTGTATCTGAAAAACGTCACATAAGATGTTATAAGACAATGTTATTATACAATACATGGGAAATATTCCACTCAAGTGGGTTATTAACCGTCTCTCAGTGGAACCCAAGAAGTTTGAGTCAAATTAGACATTTAGACTTGTTTTTGAACCAGATAAACTGATTCATTGTTCAATACTCCATCCCTTTAATACTCTGATAACTCCTACATTTATCTCTGAATCGTGCCTTTAGCCACATGAACCATTCAAACTGATCGAAAAAGACCAACAAGGCTGAATGTAATAATTTCCACATCACTCTCTCTTCTCTCTTTAATTTTCTCCACTTCTCTTTCATAGATGTTACCATCTCACCAAAGGGAAAAAGAGGACTGCACTACAGCAGAGACCATCAGCTGTCCACAGGCTCCACATTTCAGCCAATCAAGATGTCAGCCTTGTTTCTCCACCTTTTCAAGCCCTCACATACACATTCTGACTTAATATGCCCAAAGATCATCCGGATTGGACAGAAGTCAGCTTCGTCTCCAACCCCTTTGGCAAAACAAAGACTGACACAAAGTGTTAATCTGGGAAGTAGATCGGCTGTGATGTTTGACCTCACTTACGATGTCTTCAGGCATAGTCTGTTCTCAGTCTGCTTGTTGATGAAAGATATATTTCCCGTCCTCTTCACTCGACCCTCCATCCATGTCTTGTTGTTGAGAAGATTTTCCCCCTACTGGTTGGAGGCGGCATTGCAGTGCAAGTCTATGGTGTACATATACAGATTTCAAAGAGGGCAGAGCTAAAGCCAAACACAATAGGTCTGCCAGGCTGCCAATCAAACATGCTCATGAATATCTGAAATTGGAACAGGGCCTGTTAAATCCTGCCGCAGATGGATGGACCAGTTTTCTGCTTTGCCTGTGCATTCAAAAAAGTTTGGTTTAATCTGTCGTCCGCACGTTTGTCGTCTGATGCTATCAGTTTGAAAGACTAATACAGATGCAGAGCCGATGTCAAAGACGGACAGAAAACTCTCTGAAAAGTCTCTCCACTCAAATCTTTCTCTCGCTCTACCCCTCACTTCCTCTGACTATGCGTATCAGTATCTGCAACACCAGCAAAACACTCTGTAGTCTTTCTTAACCTCTTTCCTTTCTGTCCTTTCTGAGGGAGAGGTGTTCCGGAACTGGACACCAAAAAAATAACAGGAAGAGAGAAACGTGCACAACCTGGAGGGAGTACAAAAATCACAGCGGGAGCACAAAAACAGAAGGATGGAGTGAACTTTCATTTCATCGCTGGGAAGATGCTGGAAAGTCATCCACCGTTGGAAAAGAAAACTAGAAGATAAGTAGTCTGCACTACTGGAGAAACATGTTTGTGGATTGTTTGCTGGTTTAATGTGAACCAATGAAAATTCATTTACTCGTCGATTTGACTTGAGGATTACAGGGTACAGACCTCACCAAGCATTTTGGCAAACTGTAAAAATGGCTGCTAGCTTTGTGGCCATTGGCTTGGAGACTGTCCCACCCAGTCTGTTCCATCACACAAACGCTCATTGCCATGCCGCATGGCTCAACCAAGAGTCTGTCTAACACTGCTGGTGGGTTGTGTACACACTGCCCTGATGTATCAGATGGCTGGATTGAAATCAGTGTCCACAGGGGCATTGGGGTTGGATTTCTCATTATTTCTCATTGTCCATCATATTGCGGTGCTCTTATTTAAGAAAAATACCCTCCTGGGTTTCCTATCAGAGTACAATCAAAACCAGTGGAGAGGTCAGAAAGTGATTCGGGCAGCAGTGAGCTGGTGTCAAGGGTGCATTCCTGAGGTTCATTTGTGTTTTTTTACACTTTATTTTTGTTTTTTGCCAAATCCCAATCAGTGCTAAATTATGTTCATCACTTCCTTTCCAGCTACGGTTACAGGAACAGTTCAGTTAGTTCCAAGGAGCCCTTAGTGTAGAGTTCACTTACACCAGATGCCAAGAACATTTTGCTTAAATGTGGACTGAGTTGGCTAGGTGGAAATAGAGCCAAAATGATTTTAGTTACATAGAGTACTGTAAGATCCGAATGCAGGGTTAGCACCTGAGTGCACAGGTTATTGGTTTTGACTAAAGTGGAGGAGTGAACCTTAAAGCCGTGTGTGTGTGCAGCAGTGTGTGTGTGTGTGTGTGCCTAAAGTTCTAGGCAAAAATATGTCATGCAAGGTGATCAACATGACATCATGACTTTTGCGTAAACATACACGCCACTTTCGAGTCAAGTGGTGTGTTATCTATGCGCATTCTGAGCTATTCGCATCTATCCGAGTGTATGTCTACGCCATTAATACCCGAGTGATTCCGCGTGTCAGTACACGCCGTCAAAAGTCCGAGCGAAACGAAGCAAAATGTAGATCTACATCTGGGGAGCGATTTTTTTTTTCTTTTTCCTAGGATGATAGGGGAACATAAATGCCATTAACCCCAGTGACGGGTAGGTTTAGGGACGGGGTCGAGGTA
Source organism: Cyprinella lutrensis (assembly GCA_027497675.1). Classification (NCBI taxonomy): domain Eukaryota; kingdom Metazoa; phylum Chordata; class Actinopteri; order Cypriniformes; family Leuciscidae; genus Cyprinella; species Cyprinella lutrensis. The sequence continues at coordinate 13,442,336 of JAOTRC010000011.1, read as the reverse complement.
GGTCATATATTTATACACAGTAATAACGTTAAGTCAACGGCGTTCATGAACATGCTGAAAAGCGATTATGCGTCTTGATAGCACGCCAAAAATGGAAATATGAATTGGCGTGTCATACACACGCTACTTCATGAGATCAGTCTGAGGTGATAGAAATCACAATGAGGATAAAAACAATTGACACAGATCAAACACACTCTTTGGCGATTTGACAATTTACAATAAGGTTAATTAGTAAATGTATTAACTAACATGAACTAACAATGAGCAATACATTTGTTTCAGTATTTATTAATCTTTGTTAATAGTAGTCAATAAAAAATACAGCTGTTCATTGTTTGTTCATGTTAGTTCAGTGCATTAACTAATGTTAACAAATACAACCTTTGATTTTAATAACAAGTAGGCCTAAATGTTGAAATTAATATTAATAAATGCTGAAGAAGTATTGTTCATTCTTAGTTCATGTTAATTGACGTAGTTAACTAATGTTTACTAATGAACCATATTGTATAGTGTTATCGACAATACTTATGAATTCTCTCTGAAGGGCAAACATTTCAGTTTATGAAAAGAGGAATGAGACCTTAACATTTCCCTTTCTATGTAAACAATTTTCTGAGAGCAAAATTTAAGACACTACATTTTTAAATACCTTTTTTTACTTTCCTTTTGTATTTTTTCAATTACCTTTTAAGTTTTCGTTTTTTGTTTAGTTTTTTCTTTGTTTTGTCTGTTTTTCCCCTTTTCTTTTGTCTTTGTTTTGTTTACTTTTTTAAAAAATAAAAATTATTTTGACTGGCCAACACTGACCCAAATCTCCCCTCTTGCCTTCAACCTTTACCACTTCTCTCTCCCTCTGTTCACCCCCTCTTTTTTTTTTTTTTTTTTTGCTCTCTGCTCTTGGACGATGTACAAAGCGGAGTGCAATCCTACCCCTCTGTACTTTTTGCTGAAGGATTCAGTTTCACAGTGGTATATTTTTTTAAGAGTGGGCTCAGAGGTCTAATTGTGACTGGTTAGAGTAAGGACTTGATTTCTCTCTGGGGTTCGTATGTGGCGGAGTCTCATTCCAGTGTCAGATTTAAACACACACACATTCCTGTGTCATATTTATTTTGTCAGTCCTGATACGGCTGGCTGACCCTACTTCTGGATTGAGGAGTTACAGAGAAAAGATTGATAAAAAAGGCCAAAATGTCAGCAAAGCACAAATACACACACCCAAAGAAGTGCACAGCCAATCTCTGTGTTTGTTGTGTTTATGTGAGCGCAAGGGAGAAACAGTGAATCTCAGTGTTGATCTGTGTGTGCGGTGAAACCAAACGTACATTACATGTCTGGATTGGTCGTGAGGAGCCAGCAGCAGCATCATATGTCGCTCTCATTATTGACTCAAATTTCCTCGCTTTTTCCCCCTCTCTCTCCTTCTCCTCTTTCATACTGAGCCCTTTTACTTCTCCATTCCTATTTGATTTCTTTTACTTCTCTAAGTAATTATTTATTAAGTTAGCATTTCAAATATTACATAGTGTACTATACAGATGGAAGCCCGTTTTAATGTTAAAAAATAGTAAAAATAAAACATGTAATTGTGAGAGTTTAACATAAGAACATAAATCACATTTCGAGAAAGAAAGTCACACTCTGGGATATAAATTCACTATTATGAGAATTAATCGCAATTGCTAGATTGAGGGTCTGTTTACACGACATTGGTGTCGTGTTTTTATTGTCGGTTTTCGAAGCCTGAAAAAACAAACTTTTGAAAAACTTTTCAACGTGCGAGTTTTTGAACACGATAACGTGTACGAAACCGTGAATTTTTGAAAATGGTGACGTCGTGCACAATGCTTAGGCTATTATGTGTTCAAACTATAGTTTTTCTTTACAAAGTGACATCACCAACTACGGGCCTGGCAGCATAATACAGTTTTTAGTCATTTTCCCGGTTCCATGTGAATGGAGATCATTTTGACAACGCTGTCATCTGTATGCAAAATGTAAAATCGTTTCCGTTTTTAGTGGGCCTACATCGGTGTCATGTAAACGTACCCACTTTTTGATACAAAGTCACATTGCAAGACAGAGTTGCAATTACAAAATATTATCTCTCAATTGCAAGACATAAAGTCTCTGTTGTAAGATACACAGTAGCAATTTAGCTAAATCAAAGTTGCAATAGAAAGAGTCACATTGTCAAATTTAAAATTGGAAAGTCGTGATTACCTTTTTATTTTTATTACTCTGATATCCAGATGTCCTGAAAAAATAAGGCTGATTAAATTATTCCCTCTGAACTATACTATTTTTTTTTCATTTTCAAACTTACTTCTATAACAATTTGCTCTTAAAAGAAGCTCAGATGATGATTGATAAGGTAAATTGAAGGACAATTTAAGGTCACATCATTAAGAATTCATTCTTCTTAAAGCTGCACACACCACCCAAATACCCATTGCTTATCTCACAGACATGAAATATGATTTTTATCACTTCCCTATGAGTGTGTGTGTGTGTGTGTGACCTTGCTGTTGAAACCAGAGCAGCACAGACTGGGCTGGTACAGATATAGCCCTGAAACCCAACACTGTTGTAGTGTCTGCGGTCCCACGCAGACAAGACAATGACACCAGCAAAACGCGTGTGTGTGTCTGTGTGTGGGACATAGCAGATGAAGTTGTCCTTGACAACAGCAGGGATACACTGTGTGTGTGTGTGTGTGTATTGCATGGAAGAGATAGTTACTGCACTCATGGTAAATACTCTAAAACTGGTGTCAACTATTATAAATGGCCTATATATACAACCATTTTTATTGGCTTTCCTTTGCTTTCTAAATGACTTGATCCTGAGTTTTTTAGAGTGAGAAATATTCAGTGTGTCCATTACAGGGTTGCCAGATCATTCTAAGAAAAAAAAAAGAAAAAAAAAAGAAAAGTCAACCTGGTCTGATAAATCAAGCCCAAAATTTCACAAATTTCACTTCAGTGTTACATCCTTCAGAAATCATTCTGATATGCGATTTGGTGCTGTAAGTCTAAAAATAAGCAGTTTTTATACTGAAAAAAGGACAAAATATGGGAGGAAAGGAGTAAATAAGATAATTATCAACTGCTGCTAGTGATCAGGTCAAACTTTCATGTAAATAAATACAAAAATCTGGAAATGAACCCAAAGAAATTGCCATATTTGTAAGTGACTTAAAAAAAAACGGCAACATGGCAACATTGGTCCACTAGAGGAAAGTCGAAAGTGAAGTGTGCTCTGTCAACAAGAGCAAAGAAGGACAGATGAGGGACTCAATGAGTTAAAATGAACTGAAATAACAAACCGTAGAGCTTGAGTGCAATACTGTAATCCAAGAGCGTTTCAAAGGATTTACATGAGAGGCGCCTGTTTTAGAGGCCAAAGTGTCTTTCAGTCCTGAGGCTGTGTACAGAGAGAGCATTTGGCTTTTTCATTCACCAAAATTAGTGAGTTTGAAATGTTTGGAGGGCTTCTGTTAATCAGACTGAGGGAACATGAGCACTGCTGTGGTGAAAGATCGGCCACATGCACAGTAACAAGATGGAGACGAGGAAACTCATACACCCCAACTCAAATACCAGCAAAACCAATCAATCAGTGCATCCCTCATCGAGCAGTGTTAAACAACTCAAACAAAACAACCACCTCAGCAATGTCAGCTCTGTCGCAATGATGCAAAATCAAGAAAACTGGAAAAACCGAGAGGCAGCTTATGTGGGTTTTCATCGTATACAGTATGTGACAAAAGGGTCAGTAATATCACAACCTGTTTTCCCATCATTCCTGTTGGCGGTATTAAGAGGATGGCTTTGACAACAGCCAGAATTATGCAACAACAAAATCTTATTTCTGCACTCTGTGTGAGAGGCACTAGGTCTCTGTGTAAAATAACAAGAGCAAACTGCAGTTTCTAAGGAGTTTCAACTTTTTTGAGGCGAACATTTGAGCTGCCTTAATTATTCTTTGTGCTCTGTAATTAACAACGCCTGCTTGTTTTAAAAAAACACTTTGTAAACACACACACACACACACACATAAATAATAAAGTCAACTTTGTTATCTGGCTAGTATGGATGTATAGATGCTTGTCTGTCCTGTATGAATCTGAGATTTTGTTAAATTTGCCCAGCCTCACTCGTCCCACCCTTCTCACCCGGAAACCTTGTACATTTACCCTTGTTGTTGTTTCTCAATCTTTTTTGTGTACTTGCAGAACATTTTATAGTATTATTTATTACTGGCAAGCCTTTGCATTTGCAAATAATAAAAAGCGCGAGAGAGGGTTCTTTGAACAGGGTAGCAAGAGGCAGCAAAGCTGCTCGATGATAAGTATGTCTGTTTGATTTTTTTTTTTAAATTAACGAAATGCAAGAGAAAAGAAAAAAAAGATGAACTTGTCTTTTGATTATGAAGTTGTTATAAAACTTGTTGCTTTAAAATGTATCATTTTTGTGTTGTAACAGTATTTGTTTAACCCAGTGAATTGCTTATTAAAAACAAATAAATAGAGGCACACTTCAATTCTCATTTCTCCAACAATGTTCTTCATTTTTATTCTGATATCCAAGAATGTTCATTTTAGTCATTCTCTCAAACAATGTTGACTTTGTAACTTGAACAATTGCTTGATTTATTCATGGCAACAATAGCATCAAAAAAACACTCATCCGACTAAAATCAATACAATATAGCATTAATTTGTTTTAATTCAATAACACAAACATGAACAGACACAGAACTCATTTTTGGTCATGAACTGGCTTTTTAAATTTTATTATATTGTTTTCTGATGTGAACTTATGACGTTCTCTTGGTTTTTGCATTCAAAAACATAAAAAATGAATAACTAATCAGCTATTTTCTACCCTATCTTTGAGACCAGCTCAGAAACACACGGATTTTATGGGCTTTTCGCACTGAAGACTTGGAAGTAATCACCCACTGCTGTGAGTGGATAACAGTTTAGCATATTAGAATGAGTTTTTCAACTTACCTCGTCAACTTACCTCAAATTCTACCCAGAGTCCGTGTGTTGCACAATTCCTGTCAGTTCCAAGACGGCACAGCACCGTTCTTTACTCCTAATCGGTCTGCAAATCCAGTCTTGTTTACAAAACAAACCTCAGTGAAATGAAGCGAACAGACGGTTTTACCCTCCTCAGCTGGAGTGGAACGTCATTAAAAATAAAGTTTATCCATGCAGTCGTATTGGAACCAAGGGGAAGCTTATGCAGCGACTGTCTTTGGTAGCTAAATCCGAATAGCCATCACGAGATAGGCCCATGGTTAGGCCTATCTATGCTAGCGATGTTTAGCTAGCATGTGTGAGCGCGAATTGGTAGGCGGGGCTAAACCGGCCGCGTTGAAATAGGTGTTGATCTTCTTCTGCGTGGGTGTTGTTTTCGGGTGTTTTATCTTCGTTGACATCATAGTTCCTCACTTTTAAAAATGAGTCGTTTGCTGAGCCTGGTGTCAATAAGAGCTTTTATTGGACTAACAAGGACGTTTTCAGTTCTGAAACTTACAGGTTAT
>JAOTRC010000011.1:13410903-13423221 GCA_027497675.1 Cyprinella lutrensis | reverse complement strand
ACTACCATAGTATGTATTTTTTCCTATATGGTAGTCAATGGGGAATGAGATCTGTTTGATTAAAACATTCTTCCAAACATCTTCCTTTGAGTTCAGCAGAACAAATAAACACATAGAGGTTTGGAAAAACATGAGAGTGAGTAAATACTGACAGAATTTTCATATTTGGGTGAACTAACCCTGAACTAACATACTGCGGAGGAACCCTGTTAGCATCATAGCATTCATAGCTATTTACTTGCTTTCAAAATGCAATTTACTTATCTAAAAACACGTACCTTCTTTTCCCACCCAAAGCGTTTGGTGTTGTTTCTTACTGGTATAGACAGCCAACCCTCCAGTCTGATCTCTGTACAACAGAGAGGAAAACATGTATCATAAAACAGAGCAGCTTTATAAAAATACACCAGAGAAAAGCCTGCCATGATGTCCAGTCAAGTCTTAAGAGGTCAAAAGGTCATGCACTGAATGCCATGCAGGTCACCTTCAGGCTCAGGCTCTGCAGTGAAGTGAAGGGTGAAAGTTGAACTGAATATCGGAGTAAAACTAAGCAGAAAACAAGGGAGGGTGACAGAAAAATGTGGAGAAAAACAAAAAGAGGAATGTAAATAAAATAAAAACCAATGAAAGAATAGAGAGGGACAACAGAATGAAAAGAAGTTTGGAAAAGACCTCAACAGTACCTGGTAGTAACTCGTCAGTGTCCATGTCTGGGCCGCTGCTCATACTGGCCGAGTCGAGCGACTGGACGTTGAGAGAGTTCAACAGGCCACGAAGCTGCTCGATATCACTGTCTTTACTGTCGAGAGCCATCTGCAGCTCGACACGCACCTGAGACTCTTCCGCCCATTGCTGCAGAAATAAAAGAAGAGTAAGAAACGAGTATTCTGGCTGCCTGTGGAATTCTTAGGACAGTGAATAGCGCTCATACTGCTTGCATGTCGTTGATTTCTCTCTGGTATTTGATGATGGTGCTGTTGAGTTTCTCCCTCTCAGAACGAAGCTCCAGCTGCAACTTCCTGTTTTCTTTCTCCTTCCTCCTCACGTCTGTATCGTTTCCACGGCGACTGCCTCCACCTCTGACCTCCTTTCTGTTCATGATCTCTGCCAGCTTGTTCACCGCCTGATCATGAGAAAAGAGCCAACAGAAAAGAGGAAAAATAAGTATCTGACTCAAATTGAGTCAGACTCAAAGGAAACCGTCAAGGTGTACCTGTGTTTTGAGAGTTCTCTCTGACTGCAGCTGTTTCTCAAGGGCCAGTTTCACTTGAGTGATGGACTGCTCTTCATTCTTTAGATTCTGCAGGTCTGAAAATCACATTTTACAGTTACAGCAAAATCCCCAACAGCTTGCCTTTGACTATCCTGAGTTTGCTAAGGATGATGAGGGTCAATGTTTGTTCTAAACTGTAAAAAGTTCCACACAAATATGTAGAAAAGAGCTTGAGATTTCAAAAATTTGGTATGTGCAGTGAATATCTTAAATATGCTACTACTGAAGCTGTGGAAATGTTAAATTACTCCTACGTGAACAGCTCTTAAAATGTAAAAAATAGAATTATAAATTATTATACAATATACAAAAAGATATGGCAAAAAGCCACTTACAGTCTTGCGCCTCCTTTAGCTTGTTGTTGAGCTCTTCCTTCTCATTGGCCAGGTTTGCGACATCATTTGTCAATGTGCGATTAGCTTCCTCTAACTGTATAGAGATGGGACGATTAAACCCAACAAGTTCCTCAACTAAATGTGACCTCTGTGAATGGCTTGTAGCTGAAATGCAGTGTAACTCACAGAGGTGATGGTGGTGTCTTTTTCAGCGAGCTCCTGTTTGTGTCTGGCCATCATCTCTTTGATCTCCAGCTCCTTCATGATCTTCTCCTTCTCCAGGTCGGAATACTGTTCCTCCGCAATGGAGCGTGCCAGTTGCTCGGAGTCAGCTTTCGTTAGTGTGATCTCCAACTGGGCCGCAAGAGAATCCCTGAAAAAGAGACAACAGAAGAAAAGGTACAAAGAAATTAAACTAACATACACGTTTAGTCTTTAAATTAACAGTTCGACAAAAAGGTTATGTCTTCAGGCATTTTGACCCAGAAATGTTATATACATATGGTTTAACCATGTTGTAATGCACATTATTTTTTGTTATAATTATTCAGTGAATTAAAAACTTATTTTGTACACTAGGCCGTGATAGGATATAAATCTCACCTTTCCTCTTGTAACTCCTGTAGGTTCTGCTGCATGTCTTTATAGAGTTTATTTTTCTCCTCACACTCTTCCTTCAGCTCCCGCACCTGTGTCTTATACAGCGTCTACACACACACGTTAAGTTTCCATGTTTTATGGGAATTTTCCATACACATAATTATTCTTATATTGTACAAACTCTATATTATATCCTCTAATCCCTAAATAACCATTACTGAAAATGATCTGCATTTGTACATTTTCAAAAAACATAATCCTATTTGATTTATAAGCTATTTTTCTCCTGGGGACCAAAACGATCGCCACACACACACACACACACACACAAAATCACCACTCACACACTCTCATACACACTCTCACACTCAATCTTGTTAAACCTTTGATTATTAGATTTACTCTGCAAGGGAAAGAGTTTAGACTTCTTACGGAGAAATATTGCTCTGCCTCCAACTGATCCTGCAGTTCCTTCATCTGTCCATCTGAATCCTGACGCTCCCTAGAAACACACACAATTATCCAATATATAAATGATTCAAATATTTGTGTTTATACCAGCCACCAGCTATTAGGATGTGTCTTTGTGTATACAATAAGTTCATATGCATGCGTGTTGCATACTTGCGCAGCTCCATGTTTTGTTTTTCCAGGCTGCGTTTGATTTCCAGCAGGTGGTTGATCTCCTGTTTGAGCTGTTTCTCTGATGTTCGGAGGGTGCTGAGCTGCTGGTTTTGAACCTTCAGGTCATTCTGAGTCAAAGTGCGTTTCTGAACTTCTTGCTCAATCTTCAGACTAAAATTCTTCACCTAGACAAAGAGAATATGTTAGATCTGTGTACTCTATTCCTGTGATGACAAGTAGCCATTACTTAACTTTTGTGTGTCACATGATTCTTCAGAAATCATTCTAATATGCTGATTTGTAGCTCAAGAAATTCTTATTATCTATCTTTGTTTTTTTGAAACCATGATATATATTTTTTTCACGATTATTTTTAAGAACAGCATTTTTTAAAATAGAAAAATCCTGTAAAATTATAAATGTCTTTACTTTCACTTTGACCAATCTTCGAAAAAACGAATCTTAATAAATGGAAAATAATAGATATTTATGGCCAGTCAATTTTCTTTATTAATCGGCCATTGGCAGGTGTAGCAAAAATACATGAATCCACTGCAGTACCTCTTCTGTGAGTCTCTCTTTATGCCGCCGCAGTTCCTCTAGTTTCTGCAGTGACTGTTTATAATCACAGTCAAGCATGGAGTTCTTCTTCTCCAGTTCTAACACCCTGTTCTCCACACGCAGTTTAGAGGAACGTTCCTCCTGCAGCTTTTGTTCCAGGTCTAGATGAACACACAAAAACAGACATGTTAACAAGCAACGTAAAGTAATGCACCCTTTAATCAATTCTCCAATGTACATCTGGTCTTGTCTCCCTTCATCTAAACCAACAAGTTTTTCACTGCACCCTTCAAAATGCACTTCACTATTCTTAAAATGAAATCAAAATTGTTATGTGGATTTTAGTTCATTTCTGTTAGTTTTGAGGTATCCAATTTGTTTAAACTCCCTGTATTAATAAGAAAATACACCAATACAGGAAATAAAACTACATTCAACATTTGTTTCATACAGTAGGATCACTAAGCTCTCCTACCCTTCACAGCCTCAGATTTTGCTCCTTCAATGGACTCGCTGATCTTGCTCTTGTCGGCAAGTCGAGCTTTTGTGGCCTTGTGTGCCGCCTCCTCCTGCTCCAAACTCTGCTGCAACACCTTCAGCTTATAGGTCATGTCAATCTGGTTATTGCTCTTCTCCTATTGGGCATACATACACACAAAGATATTAGAAGAGGGGATGAACATTAAATGCCATAATACGAGAGAAAACACCAGTACATGAACTTTATAGCCTTCTAAGTAGTGAATGCTGTGAATAAAGAAGGTACAAATAATGTCTGAATCCATAAAAAAGTACAAAAAAAAACATTTGTATACCTTCTCCAGGTCTGTTAACTTCTCCTGAAGTTGCCTCTTCTCCGTCTCAGCTTTAGACAGGGCTTGTCTCACCTGTTTCACTTCCTCCTCCAAACCAGAGATTCGTGCTACGAATAAGAGATGGAATGTAAATGGACACTGTTGGTTGTGAATTGGGATGATACTTCCAGAAGAAGGGATCCACACTTACCCAGTAGATCAGAGATAGTCTCAGAGCCCTGGGTGTGCTCTCGTTTCTCTGAGTCCAGCGCTGCCTGCAGGCTGATGTTCTCTCTCTCCAGCGTGAGCTTGCTGTTCTCCAGCATGCAGCACTTGTCCTGCAGTTCTCTTGCATGAGCGTCCAGCTGCTGCAGCTGTTTGGAGCTCTCAGTCTGAGCTTTACGCAACCGTGCAGCCGCATCAGATTCTGCCCGCAGTAACGCATTCGCCTCATCCAGCTGCCAGAGAGAGAGAGACATGGGTTTGTCATAGAGAAATGACAGTATGCTACTATGGCCATTCTGTTACTTTATAACACATGAGAGAGGCAAATAGCAACAGGTTTCTCCAGGAAAACAGACCCAAAATTCTGGGAACTTTACTTTTAAGAAACCGAATGTTGCTTTTAACAGACACTGTATTCCAAATGACACAAAATAAAAAAAATATTGACATAAATCTTTTGTAAATCAATTCTTGACTGAATTACTTGTCATTTAAAGCATAAATACAATACCAAACAAATAAACAAAAATTTATAATTTATATTTATATATTATATAGTTCTGATTTATATAATTTATATTTATTTATAAATATTTATGAATAAAACAATATTTTAAATGTCATTTATTCCCGTGATGGCAAAGCTGAATTTTCAGCATCATTACTCCAGGCTTCAGTGTCACATGATCCTTCAAAAATCATTCTAATATGCTGATATGCTGTTAAAGAAACTTTCCTCATTATTATCAATGTTGAAAACCATTGTGCTGCTTAAAAGTTTTTGTGGAAAACCATTACTGAATCGATTTATCACTTTAATACATCTTTGTTCAATAAGATGTCTTTGCAGTAATTTCTTTAAAAAAAAAAACGCAAGTATAATATATAAGCTATATGAGTCAAAATTGGCTAAGGGTTAATAATGGAAGAACAGTTAAAAAGTCATTTAAAAAAAAAACAGAATTAAAAAAAAAAACAGGATCTGCATTTCCATGGGTTTAAATAAACTGTTTGTGTTCTGAGAGAATAAAAGCAACTTCAAAACCACTTCTTTCCTGGTAAAATAATAAAATAAAATAAAATGTTTGCTTGATTTTTGAAAAAAGTCAATGGATTTGCAACAGCTGAAATGCAACATTTTTGATAAGCAAAACATTGTCTCTTGAGTAACATGTAATTTGTCCATTTGCACAAATGTAAATGTAATTTGTTCAAAATAAACTTCATTCAGGAAAATAATTACATGGAACTTCTCAAAAAGCAATTAGAACATCTCCAGCACATTTTATAATTACCCCAAAAACAAGCATAGTTCACCCCTCGCGCACATTATCACGTCCGTCAAAAACTTGTCTGGCTGTCGGTTGGAATATTAGAACTAACACAACACACTCGTGGGCAGCAATCACGTCACTGAATACTTGCCGGCTAAGAAATAATTATTACCTTACGATGCATCTGTTTTCAAATCCACATCATTTGAATATCACGACATCGATGTCTGTCAAAAAAATAACGTGCACAATACATGGTAGTATTTACGAGAAGCAGAGGTCCAGGGAGCACACGCATTTCCTGGAAAACCCACACTAGCGGATGTTTTGAATGCGTTATCACTTTCCGAGAAGAGGGTGAAAATGGCAGCCTGAGCGGCTTCAACATGCTGTCTGTCAGAGATGATAACGTACCCAACACATAATACATAATTGACTTTCATAAGCAAAGATTTGGTAAGTTTGATTATTACCGTATCTTCTCAGGTTAAGGCAATCATTTTTCCATGATTAGTTACATTTCTCATGACATTGCTGGTTGCGAAGAGATTTACACACTGCTTATAACACTTTAACAAATGATGCCACTCTGATCATCTTCAAAAAATGTTCATATGCTCTTGAATTATGAACCTGAATGACAGAGATTGCATGTCCTAAAACCCACAAACCTGTTTCTGCAAATGGATGTTCTTCTCATTGGAGATGTGCGAGTTTTGGTTTTTCTTCTTCATTTCATCCAGCTGATCCCTCAGACTGTTCACTTCATTCTCCAGGCAGCGTTTGCGGTCGGCTTCGCTCTCCGCTCTGCGGTGACTCTCCACGCTCTTGTGCTGCAGGAGAGCTTTCTCTCTCTCCAGCTGTCTCAGAGACGTCTCCAAAACTTTTCTGCCATTTATCTAGTAACAAATGTGCAAAGCACCAATGTAATGTAAATGTAAACATCCACAAACATAAAAAATAGACTGAGCTTGTCAAATAGACTGAACCCTGGCAGTTGAACATCCATATCCATATTTGGACCAGAGAACTACATGTATGTCGTGAGTAATCAGTAATCATCATATATAGTATAATCATACACACAACTTTGCTGAAGTTCCAGAGATGAGACACCCGCTCACCTCTTCATCAAGCTCTTTGGTGATCTTTTCTAGGCGTGTGCAGTTGCTTCTGAATTTCTGCTCCAGCTCATCTTTGGCCTGCATTTCAATATTGAGCTGCTCTTCTAGAGAATGAAGTTTCTTCTGGAGCTGAGTGGAAAATAAAGCGATCTTTATTTAATATGTCATCAGTCTCTTAAAATGACCTAATAAGCTGTGTATTAAGGAGAGAGATTAAACACTTACTGCTAAATTGTCCTGTGGGCAAAAAAATAATAATAATGAAAAGATTAGTTACAAACAAAAAGCCACAAGAAGCACTAATCAGTTTAGTCCTGCTTCAAAAAAAAACAAAAAAGCTTCAGGTTTTTTCCAAGTCTAATATGAAGTCTCTAACCAGAGTCTACTGTATGAGGTAAATCCAGTATTTAAAGCACATAAAGCAGTTAAATTAAAATAAACTGATGAAGGTAGGAATGGGTCCGTGTCGTACCTCTCTCTTAGATACTGGCAGATCATTTTTCATTGCTGAACTGTTAACAGCATTCAACAACCTGCACAAAAACACACCACATTATCTGTGACAGTTCTTATCGACTTGTTTTGCTTCAGAACATCAAGTGGAGATCCAACACTAACAAACAGTTTAGGGTACAGAATTTACAAAAACAGAAATCTCTTACTGGTCTTCTTTAAAGTAAGTGAACCCCACGAAGGGAAGCTGATTGCCAACAAAGGCTTTGGGTGTAGGAAAGGTCTCCACTTCTCCTTTATCCTCCTCTATCTCATCAAAATTACTGGTGTCTATGTCACTGCTCAGCTCTGGAACCACAGGGGCAGCAGCTGGGGAGAGAACAGGGAAAAAATAGGTCTGTGTGTGTGTGTGTGTGTGTGTGTGTGTGTGTGTGTGTGTGTGTTTTTAACAGCTGAGGGAAAGGGCACTAATAGTAGCGATAGCTAACATTGCTCAAAAATTAACATCCCGCTTACAGGCTTGTTTTGGTTTCAGTTTGATAACACTGGAAAAACAAATGTGTAATGAGCACAGCTATTATAGTTATGGAACTTTAATTTTTTATTACCTTTTCTATGTCAGTGTAGTGTGAAATGACATGTATTTGAATTCTAAAATGTGTGTTAAAGTGGGGGAAGCAGGTGTTTTACTCACTCTCTCTAATGGTGCTGAAGGTCCACTGGTCGTTTCTAAAGAAAGGATTTCTTTTAATTTCTTCTACGCCATTTCGACCCAGGCGAATCTCCCTACCAAATTCAAACATCCACAAACACACAAAAAAGAGAGAACCCTGTCAGTTGAACATTCATACAGACCAGAGAACAACATATGTATGTCGATCTGTGCATGTAAAAGGTCACCTGTCAGTAAGGAAGGCACAGATGATATTTTTGGCTTCTTGAGAGATATCAACATCATCAGGGAAGTTAAGAGAGTTCTTATGATCCATAATCTTACTGTAGGTCCCCACCAAAGAATCGGCATAAAACGGTGTATCACCTATGCACACATACACACACATATATATCTCATTTAACAAACCAATACAACAGATGTATCATTTGGACAAAAACACAAATTCCTGACTCACCAACCAACATCTCATAGATAAATACTCCCACCGACCACCAGTCACATTCGCGTCCGTAGTATCCATCCCCTCCCTGAGACTTGAGAACCTCCGGCGAGATGTAATCAGGGGTTCCAACCGCAGTGTCACAATGAACCATCCCCGTCTATAATCAATCAACCAATCTAGGGGTTAAAGGATGCCATCTATCTAAATACATATAAATTCTACGCAGCAATATAAACAATGTATAATAGAGAATTAGTAGATAATAATAGTAGAACCTAAAATAATAATAGTAGAAAAAATATTCAAATTAATATTTTTTTTCTGAGTGTGTAGTACTGCTTCTGTACTGTAGATGGCACTGTAATATCACACAAACAGTTTGTCCAGCCTTGGCGCTCATGGGCAGGGGGAGAATTCAACAAGAATATTTTTTGGGGGGTGGGGGGTTTGGTGCTGCCAATAAAAGTGACAGAAATGGCTCAAATATCTAAATTGCAAGACAAACAACATGTCCTTGAAGTGAATTTCATATACTGGTATGTTATGTAACATTTGATGCATTTCATAACATTCTATTCTAAGCCTATCTAGTTTGAGTTCAGTGCCCCTGCAGACACAGTAGCTATGAAGTATCTACAGTACCATCTCAGAGGTCATTGTTGTTGAATGAATAGCTAATGTGTAATGCAGTTACATGTAATGTGGTTCACATGTAAAAGACAAAAAAACAACAACTTAAACACTAAAGGTGAATAACAAATTCAGCAAACAATATACAGCATACATATTAAAATATTACTGATAATATACAGAAGAGATTGCAGCAGACTAACAGAACAACCAGACAACAATTTCAAATGTAATCTAGCAAAGTTTATAATAACTCATAATTATAATGTTCTGCCCATTTATGGCTGCTTTTGTGTTTGATGTGGTGGCAGTTTAGGACAGTGGTTCTGAGGGCTCAGCAAAATTTCAAGGGGGCCACAGGATGACTTGAAGTCAATAAATTATTAAGTAAGTTGATAAATTACTATTAATACATTAAAATAATCTAACTCTAAATTAAAATGCTAAAATATATTGGTTACACTATTTTGATAGTCCACTTCAGGCATTCTACTAACTATAAGTAAGTTTGCAACTACTTGTCAACTTACGCTCAGAGCAATAGTATGACTGTTTATACTATATATACTATATACTATAACTTATACTATAACTGGCTAAGCAGAATAAATTGACATGTTAGTTGCAATGTTACTTATAGTCAGTAGAGTGTCTGTTGGTGGACCATCAAAATAAAGTGTAAGCATATGTTAAAGGGTTTTTTTACCCGAAAAAAAACAAAATTCTGTCATTAACAACCCTCATGTCATTCCAAACCTGTAAGACTTTTGTTCCTCTTTAGAACACAAAATATATTTTTGATGAAATCTGAGAACTTTCGGTCCCTCCATTGACAGCCACACAAATGACACTTTGATTCTTCAAAAGGTTCATAATGAGATCGTAAAACTAATCTATATGAATTGAGCCATTTAGTATGGTTTAGTGAAGAGACCCAGCCACTTTATATGAAGAACAGATTCAATTTAGGCTTTTATATTCGCATATAAACATTCATCAACTCACACATCAGTTTCTGGTAAACAGAAGCTCAAGCATGTTAGCATGAAGTGCGAGAACCAATGAGGTTCATTCTTCTGTTATGAGCGGTTTGTTCTCGCACGTCAAGCTAGCTTGGTTGAGCTTTTGTTCAAGTTCGCTGATCAATGTTGACATGTGAATAAAAGCCTAAATTCAATCTGTTCATCATTTAAAGCGAAAGAGTCTCTTCAGAAAATTTTGACTAATACGCTCAATTCATATGCATTAGATTTACGATTGCTTTAGGAACATCAATGACAAAGTAATTAATGACAGAATTTTCATTTTTGGATGAACGATCCCTTTAATTTTCAACATAAGCTGAGCAATTTTAACGTAAAACAGCTTTTTAGCCCCAGTATGACCCTAAACCTCTGAAACCACCAGAGGTCTTCTTCATTCAGAGATAAAGGAATGAGAGGAAGGCTCAGTTTTTCTTTGGTGCTTTGAGTTTGGACAAGAACTGGCATGTGCTCAAGGTATTTATCATGCAATTACATCGAGGAGTGAGCTAGAAATCCCTGCGCTCAGGGTGAAATGCTTGGTCAGAAGCTGACCAGAGACAGCCTGCAGTTTTCACAGAGCCTGTGAACAACAAAACATTTAGTATTGCAATAACTGGTTGAACCCTCACCCCATCCATTTTCATGCAGGTCCCAAAGTCGGCAAGTTTGAGGTGTCCGTTGTGGTCCAGCAGCATGTTGTCTGGTTTGACGTCTCGGTGAATAAAGCCCATAGAATGAATAGCATCCAAAGCCAACACGACCTCAGCAGTGTAGAACTTTGCCCACTTCTCTGGAACGTCGTATGTACTGGTGAGATTGACTAGATCTCCTCCTGGCATGTATTCCATTACCATGTAGAGAGAACGGTCATCCTGGAAAGCACAGCACAGCTGAGGAGGAGATGAGAAAGAATCAAGAAAAGAGGAGAAAGGGGAGGAGAAAAAAGAAAATATGTTTATTTATCTAGCTAGAGATGCACTGGCATAATATTTCTGGTCCAATAAAGATTTAGTTTGTGAGGAGAAAAAACAAATGTCAGCACATCATACCTGTACGACCCATGGGCTGTCGGCAAATGCCATGATGTCACGTTCCTCCCAGAAGAAGGCAGAATCTGAGCGTTTGATCATTTCAAACTTACTGAGCACCTTCATCGCGTACACCTTCTGAGAGGCCTTATGCCTAACCTACACAAACACATCATAACAAAAAAACACATCACATCACCTTCTGTGAGACTTAGGCTAATTCATTGCCAACACACTCATGGACCAATATTTGCAATTTCTGTCGATTTTGTGTATCGTTCCCAAAATTATTTAAAAATACCACCAATCAACACTCTGTGAGAGGCTGTTTTGCCTTCGACACAGACAGACACATTTTAAAGCACGGTCCTCTGTTGTTGTGCTTTAGGTTCAGTGCACCCACACAGCCCCTGTCAGACAACTGACAGAGGAGAATACTGGGTAATCATGTTGTTTGTGTCTGCAGGCTTGTTCAGACTCATCCCCACTGCATCTCTCCCCTGACTTTCACAAAACACACACCCAGAGTGACGACACAATACAAAACTACACATGGTCTCTCCATTGTTTATACATCTGACATGTAAATATACAATTACATGGGGTCATTTAACAGGAAGCACACAGAACAGATTGCAGCATTTGGTATAATTGTTCACACTTAACAGACAGACAATACACACTACATTTATTTAAAGTGTGGCAGCTAATAGATTAAATAATTGCAATTAATATGTGTACTTAACCGTTCAAACCTGCACATATTTGACTTAATAAGCATATTGTGCTTTCAAAATGAGAATGGATACAGGAGCATATGATCTATTAATGCCACAGATTGATTTAAAAGTATGACTTGTGAGCTTTTATACAATTGCTGAGTTTTGATAATTTAATTATATCATAAAAGACTCTCTAATGCATTTTACCAGGGTATCTGCAGGGTTTACTTTTTATAATCAAATTTAAGGCTTTTAAGACCTGCACAAATAAAACTAATTATGTATGTACAGGAGAACAACGTCTATGGTAACATCCTAAACCATAAAATGACTGTACAATTTATCATAATTTAAACTTTATAGCTCAAGAACAGGTTTGGACAAAACCAAAAAGTTTTATAAAATGATAACACAGCCCTTTAAAGAATTCTCTGCATGTATGAATGATATGATATTATATATGTGAAGAGTTCAGATGCAAAAGCCTCTAAGTGCCATTTGAAATTTTCTTCTAAAATGATCATTTTTATCA
>JAOTRC010000011.1:13397121-13409416 GCA_027497675.1 Cyprinella lutrensis | reverse complement strand
TAATGTCGGTCGCCATGTTGCCCCTCCATCTTTAAAGTACATTAGCCAAAGAGGGACATACCCATTAATTCAAGCTTTGCCTTTCGCGTTTATGTTTGAGACGACAAGGTCGAACTTGAAGCCATGTTAATTTTGGACAACATTGGCCATCGTAGGAGTTAAAACGCAATCGGAATTGAGAGGAACAGAAACTAATATTCAATGGATGGTCATATACCTTTTCACCACAAGATGGGGGTAAAAATCACACAGTGTAGCTTTAACAATGCCCAACAAAAATACCCCCACACACATTTTCAGTATTGTAAAATTGAGTGGTTATTCATTAAAATATTGAGGACATCAACATCAGGAATGACAGTTATAAAAGGCCACTAGAGAGGGTGCGTAGTCTGGATGAGAGGACCGTTGAGTCACTCTCTCATCCAAACCACACATTATAACATCCATACAGCCCTATGGTCTCCATGACAACAAGCATAGTCAGGAACAAAATCGGGACAGAATGTGATAATTAGTGAAAAGTTTAACAGTGCATAAATAGAGACAGACACAGATGCGTTCACACAGGCACTGAATTCAAACAAATATCAAAGATCTTTAATGACAAACTGAATATTAAAGTCATTGAATCGTTCATTTAAACCATTTTTTAATAATTCATTCAAATTAAACATTTTAAATGGAAGGCAGATATTAACATTTTGCCAGACCTAAATTCGATGTTTAGAACCGTGGGACATTCGTGATCTCCATCCTCAATTTATCCCGAATCGTGCAGCTCTAGTATGTGCTGACAGTTCATTATTTATGTGATGAGCTTCAGTGTTTTAAAGTGAGGGATTTAAATTAGGAAGAGCCACTCAAAACATTTCAATTCATATAAATGCTGTTGACATTGTAGCAGGAAGCAGCCTCATTGTAAAACATGATGCAACCATTAAGTATTTCCTTTACCCACAGAATAACAATCCGAGAAAATCTGAGGTCTCTTAAAAGCAGATACTCACATCTGTTCAAGAAGGTCTCAATGTTCTTATTTTTACGTAAGGCCGGAGAGTCCAGATCTAAAACCAGGGCATTCATGGAGTCCTGAAACAGAAACACAAACACTTGGAGTAAAACATTAAAATAATGGCCTCCATGCAAATAATATTCATGGAAAATTAGGTCTGTTTTTATTAGAAATTTCTTATAAGATTTTAAGAAATTTCTATTCATGGATTGATCCCATTCATTTTCACAATACTTCTGATTTATTTTGACCTTTGTCAACCTAAAGCTAAAATTGTTGCTTTCTACCTGATGCACTTTCTTACTTACTTAATAGGGCTGGACCGACTATTCGTTCGGTGGGTTGGTGTTCGATTTGAAAATATGACATTCGAATATTAGTTTTTTGTTTGTCATTTAGATACTTAGTATCCCACTCGAAACGGTTCTCATTCTATAATACTTAACATATAACTTTGTGTTAATAAATATATTTGCTTCTTGGATAACTAAAAGTGTTCCTGCAATGGGAGTATTCTCCGGCTAGAGCGCAAAACAGCGAAGTTTGTATGGACAGAATTGCATGCTTGAGCTTGTATTTTGAGCTGCGTTGCTTTGACGTTGTGGAAAATAGAATAGAAACAAAATGTATTATCCTTTTTACCCATGATTATCAATCTAAATTAATCTACAGCGAGACATCACGTCACAATGTCGTTTTACTTTATTTAAATTTCGTTTTTCTTACTTATATGTTTTTTATAATTATTATCATTTTTATTTATTTAAATTTTGTTTTTATTAATTTAAATTTTGTTTTTATGTTTAATTTATTAAATTTTGTTTTTATTTATTTAAATTTCATTGTTTTAATTTAAACTTCATTTTTATTTATTTAAACTTTGTTTATATTATTTAAATTTCGTTTTTATTATTTAAATCTACCCTACTTTGTCAGTGAGAAGAATATACCTTATTAAAAAATATTGCTTAAGTTAAAATACCTGTGTGTGTGTGTGTGTTTTTTTTATATCACTAGTGCAGTGTCCATTGTCGGAACATATAATCCATGCTCACGTGAGGCATGTCACTTTGTTTGAATCTACCCTACTTTGTCAGTAATTTGTTAGTGAGAAAAATATTAGACTACCTTATTAAAATATTGGTTAAGTTAACAGACCTGTGTGTGTGTGTGTGTGTTTGTATCAATAGTGCAGTGTCCATTTTCGGAGCATAGAATCCCTGCTCGCGTGAGGGGCGCGCGCCTTTTTTAACAGACCTGTGTGTGTGTATGTGTGTGTGTTTTGCAGTGTCCGTTCTCGGAGCATAAACTCTGCTCGCATGAGGCAAACGCTATCGAGTGATATCTCTTATTTAAGCTCTGAGTGGAATTAGCTACAGGCATACTTCAAGGACATAAAGTTAAATGGCTAGGCAGAACTTCCAGCCTGAAGAAATCTTAAGATTGATAAGTCAGCAAGGCTTTATAAAAAGATAATAAAAGAACATTCAATTCTGCTGATGTAGCTCAAGTCATAAATCAAAAAAAAAAATTAACTGCCTTTGTTACCCAGAACACAGTTCACCTTTTTTGGGCATCTGGATGATGTCCTGTCCTAAAGGAATGCAGCGTATAATGAACGGAAATGCATTTAAAATAATTAAGCAGATGTTGAGACCACCAGAGCCATAGAATTGTTTCTGCGCATGTAGACTGAGGTGACGGCCAGCGGTTACTGCACTGCTGCGCTTGTAAAGTGATTTGAAGCAAGACCAGGTCTGTTGTGACCGACATACCAGGCATGGTCTCGCTGGAAACCCTTACCGGAAAAGCAGTCGGAATGTCCAACAGCCACACCTCTCCCCCTCCTCTCTATTTTCACTCTCTCTCCTGCCCTGCCTTCAACTCCCCAAAAGTTCTCTACCCTTACAGCACAATGTGAAATCTTATGGACTTCTCTCTTTTTTCTTAAGTGCATCTGTTCTCTCACTTGACACTATCAGACATTACTAACAATGTGAACATAACATACATTTTTATGCATTTTTTAATCGGCATTTAAGTTTAAATATAAATACTGCATCAGTAGTTAAATTTTGCAACATGTCATGACTTGTGAGTCCCAACACAATATGGGTGCTTTCATGCAAGCACTTTTAGTACACACAGAATTTAGAGTTTGTTCGTTCATTTGAATGAGAGCCGCCCGATTCTGGATCATTTGAGAATCACGTTTTTTGGTTCAAATAGAGATTATGATTCTGAACAGACAACTAAACAAAGTAACGTAATTTACCAGAGGTTCTGACAAATTAATTGCTAATGTTAATTGCTGCAGTCTATTTAAAATGTTTTATTTGAATGAATTATTTTTTTCCAAAAAGGTTTGTTTGAATGATTCAATGACACTTAGAAATACTGGTTTCATTGCTGGATGAATTATTCATTGACAAATACTTTTTTACAGTCACTTGTTACCATCTAGTGGTGTAATGATCGTTATTTGAGTCATTAATCACAAAAGGTGTCTATTTTGTCTATATCATACAAATACAGCAGCGATGCTAATTATTTACCATTTACTTCTCTGTTTTATCTCAGGAGCCCCATCCTGAGGTAACAAGAGACTACACACCAGCTCCAGTTTGGATCCAGCCTCTAGTAATAATAATTAACATGTGACTAATTCAGCATAATTTACTCTTATCACTGTGGTAAGTAGTCTACATTCAACATATGTAACAATGACACTGTAAAATAAAGGGTTACCCTACTATAACATATTCAACATGTGACTGACTATTTTGCTGAACTCTGCAGGAAACGTTGTGTTGCATCATGGGACAAGAGCTGACATATGATTGAACTCATGTGCGTACATACATTATATTTCACAATATCAATACCCTATCCCAGTATAGAGCACTTCAAATATAAAACTTCTATTTAAGGAAAAACACACTGTCTATCTCAAAGCACGCACAGGCAGGAAATGACACCTTCCACCAGAGGCTCCAGTGAAACTGCTGTAGTGTCATGGTTCAGTTTAGAGATGACATCATTTCTTCCTGTGGCCCCGTTCTCCTATACAGTCATCAGAGACATGAAACAGAACATACCAAAACACACCAAAGTAAACATTTAAAACATGAGGATAGTGTGAGTGCTGAAAAGCCCACTCCTCATGCCAGAAATACAAGGGGCCACCGTTACTAGACTACCCATGAACACACATGCAGACCACCTGTACAAACACCAACATATGTCAACCACACTGGATCTTCAGGTTAAATCTGCAGCTCCATTTTCAATCCAACATATGAAGAATTTCAGCTGCTTTTGTCTCTGCGTTGCTTAAAGTTTAACCTGAAAGTGTGTCATTTTTGCACCACTCATGTGCCATTTTGCACATTAACCTGAGACAAGCATTTTAACACTTAAACTTTAACTGAAAGTTCTTACAGAGCTGAACAAACCTCTGCTGACGAGCAGAAGGTTAAACTTGACCATCTCATTTCAGGTCTGCAGGCAAAGCAAAGGCTAAAAATGAAAATATAGAAATTAATTAAATTAAATTTTGAAAGCAATATGGGTTGCAGAGTCCATTTTATGTTGACTTTAATTAATTTTAATTTATGATTATACCTTGTTGTTGACTGAAGGCGTTTTTAGTTAGAACGGGGCACGGTTAGCATGAAAAAATTGATCATGTGAAAGCGGTCATGTGGACCCGGGTGCGCACTGGGGTAACGAACCCCAGACCACCTTAAGGAAGTGATCTGATTTCGGTTGCACTCGAACTATGGCTGGATTCGCATGAATGTGAAAGCAACACAGGTTCCACACTTGTGCAGGAAGTAAATTTACGTATTATACGGTGATGTATTTAGTTCAATAAAACACATATATGGGATGATATGATAGTGTTGCTGATTTACCTTGGATATGAGCCAGTGTGAGCCTTTCAATGTATTCATGCATAGCAAGTGCAATCAGGGCGGCAAACGAATGATGATCCATTGTCCGATGTCTCCATAAAAGAGTCTTTTCGCAAGCAGCAGAAAGCTGCCTTAATGCAAAGCACAAACATCCTCAGCTGCGCATAATCACCAAATTAATAAAAACACAGCATATTACATTTAATGTTTGTGATGATGCAGATGAATGCAAATGCACCAGAGTTTGACTGAATCAAGTTGAGTGTGAAACTAGACCAACGCTGGAACAATCCTACTCAGACTCAAACATCAGCAAATGTGCCCAGTGTACAAAAATAAATAAAAAATCCCTGAGTTTCTAGTCAGCGTTATTGTGTTAAAGCTTGTATCAGCGATTTCAGGCCCAAACAAAAATGATCACATTCATCTAATCTTTCCCTTATGATGCGTTAGCTGCCCGCCCCATAAGCATAACGTGACTCTGTAGGCAGCCTAGGCTCTGAGATCTTCACACAAAAATAAATGGGTACAACCACCACTCAAAATCAAAATAAACAGTGTTCTAACCAATCACCGACAGAGGCGGGTGTTTGTTTTTGCGCTCGTGCACGGCGCCTGTACGCGAAGTCTGCTGAAGAATAATCCAACATCTATCAACCCTATGCTATCAACGGACGAAATACACTTAACATGGAATCCCAAGAACAGGAGAATTAGGGCAAGGGAATGCCGTCGTTTTTCATGGAGAGAACTCAAAGAATTGAACATTTTAAATCATACATTGAGGTTGCACTGTTTCTTCTGGAAGTAGCTTCTAGTGCGGACTTTTTTATGTGAACTGTGTGTGAAAATGTAATTCTTTAAAAAATATGAGTGAAGCTCGACTAAACTTGGATATCTCTAGGGAATATCAGATTGCAGGGATTTAGTGTGTGAGTTGTGTTTGTTATATGTGTCTACTTTGATGTGTAGCCATAACATGATTGTACTATAAGCAATAACACTAGCCTACGTTCAGGACTAACGTTAGCCGAATAATAATAATAAGCTGTTATTAAGCTAATTTTATTTCAGATAGCTGTTGTTACCATGAGTTTTCCCCATAACGTTAGATCTGTAGCTATATGACTGATTCTGGTACGTTTTATCATATTGCTGCTTACAGTGAAGCACCAGCAAAACTAGCTGTGTCAAATGACATGGCTCGACTGCAGATTTTATTTACATCATTACACTTTGTAATCCAAAGCAATTAAGTTCACATTTTACAGTTCACAGAATGAGCCATCATTGAGGTAAACTGTCAATCTGAATATTGAGTGTTTTTGTCGCTTCAAGAAATCCGCGTGCAATGATCGTTTTTTTCATGATGTACGAAACCGGAGGGAGGGACGAGAACTTGGTTTGTTTGGAATCTCGCTTAAAAAAAAAAATCAGAAGTGACGTCACCCACAATCACTGATACAACCTTAAACACTTGTAAATGGTGCCTACAACAAGAAAACCTTTTTTGTTTGTAAGTTACTATTTGCTTGTATTTACCTTTGTTTTACTGTTTACTCTTTGGCAAGGGTGGTTACAATTCCATTTTGATCTTATTTTCTCCTGTTTAAGCTAGTTAGGTACTTTTATAGTACTTTTTTCTTTTCTTTTGTAGCCAAGTTAGTTTCTCCCTACTAGTTAGACGGTTTATGTTTGTCGTTTTGGCCTTGTCCCTTCTTGAAGCCTTGGAATCCTCCCACATTGGTAAAATAAAAGAACCTGTTTTTGATATTGAGTTGGTTTTGGTCTTTATAAAAGCACTGCGGTTGGGAATTGAACTTTGCTGCCTTCACACAACACCATTATTATTTAATTACATGTTCCACCATTCCTAGACTAAAATGAGGACATAACATTATTTTAATATTAGGCGTATCCTGCTGCAGGTCCAAGCACCATTGAAGTATTTAAGAGTTGCCCAGTATCAACCAGTGGTGGGGAAAAACCTGTTCTCCGTGTTTCAAACATAGATGCGAGGATTGCTTTTCCTCCATGAATGAAGTCTTTGACTTGCTTATAAGTAGATGCACAAATACTATTTTTTTTCACTTGGGGAGCTCTATCATTAATTGGTACATTACTAAAATATTTAAGGTTAAAATGAACAACAGAGTTATATTCAACTGCTATTTATTTTCAGGTATAATAATAACACAATGTTTGCATACATCTCCTTTGCACATTACATTTCTGTACCAGAACACTACTGTAAGATCTTTATTTGTAGCTTTGTTATTTTCTATTTATCTATGCTTGTATTTAGTGTATTGGTTCTTTTTTTATTACGAACTGTTCACTTATCTTTAATGTTTCAACTTTAGTTATAGGCAAGTAGTTTTTGCGTCTCGGAGTGCAAAGGAGGACGCCTAGGGAATGGTATCTCTTTAGCACATTTTATAACACTGTTGAATATCAAGCATGTCCTGCAGGTTAGCAACAGTAGACTGCATTTTATTACACTCATTTATTAGGCGGTTTTGGATGTTTAGTTTGGCTAAGGGAGGAATGAATATGCACCGCTGTGAAGGAAAGGAAGGTGTGCTGGAATCGGCACAATAATAGTTTCACGCCGAGTATCTTGTTTTCATTTTTGTTGGAAGCTAAAATCGGAATCGAAAAATCAGTCATGATTAATGGCACAGCCCTATATATTAAAGACTCATTATGGTTTACTATTCCCCCCAGTATATTTAAGTAATTAAACATGTGATTGGTCAACTGATGGATTAAAGGTGCAGTGTGTATTTTTTAGAGACACCTAGTGGTTCGGTTGCGAGTTGCACTAAGGGCTCAGCCCACTGCTCACTCCTCCCTTTCGAAGAAGCTACGGTGGCTGTAACGGGACAAACATATCGCCGTCCAAGACAGCAGACAATAGCCAGAGTACGCCAAGAGTGTGTAACATTGTCACTGTTTCTGTACTATAGTCTATTATAAATCACATCATGGATAAAGTTTAGAAGTGAAAGTGACCACTCGGCTAGTATTAACACTTCTGGAAATTAGAATTGGTACCATTCAGATATTTCAGTATCGATACTGAAATATCAATATTTTTGACAACACTACGGTTTATTAAGTAAGTTCTTTATACACCAGTGAAAACATAGTTATGGATGTCTGTTAACAGGTATTCAATTTTTACACATAACACCTTTAAAATGGACAACTAGTCGACTAGAAAAATCTTTAGTCGGGGACAGCCCTATTTATTTTTATGTTTTTTTTTATTTTGACTTGTGAAACTCACACATTAATGAAAAACAACAGCATGGTTGTTATGAAAGTGCATGGAATGCATAATAGCAATCCAAGTGAATCCAAATGGCAAATGAAAACCCTGAAACCTGAGTGGGAGTTAAAAATACTGCATCTCTCTGCATTTTAACATTCCCTCATACACACACACACACACACCACACAAACTGTGAGTCACTCTAAACTACACACAAATACACCACCTCCAACACTAACTGCAATAATGACAAATGATTATCCACGCTTCAGTTAAACCCGCAGACATCCTCTCACTCTGACACTCCTTCTCACTCTCACACTTTCAACCTCATGTAACTGACAACCTCTTAGTTTATTAGCTCCCCTGAGTGTAACAATTAGTATATCAGTATACTGATGCATGCATTTGAAATAAGTATCCGTCGATAATAAGATAATCTGAAGTCTGAACAACTGAGACCAGGTTTTCTTTTTTTTTTAATTCTCTCAAAAATATGTGGAAAAAATAAAGAAATTTAAAATAAAATATGAAGGAAAGCGAAATATAAAAAGTTGAATATTTATAACATTTTTGCCCAAAAAAAAATCATTTCAAAAACACAATTCATTTATCACACCATGTGACATATAAAATATTTGACAACATGCCCCAATACAAACGTTGACAACCGCTGGTAAGTTAATTGGCGTGTTTTAGGATCGGCATGTTGTTTTTGTTGAAATGAGAAATCTGTCGCATCTGCATGCTAAAATACCTTTTGAAGTAATCCTTCCTCACAGTTGCACATCCTGTTGAATATAGTTAAGAGTGGTTTTAGGAAGCCAAAACACTTCAAATGAACTGGTGCTGATGCCAGTACATAGAGATACGGGTGGCAGATGGCTGATGTAACATCAATGTTTATAAAATAATAAACTTTTATAATAATAATTGAGAAATGCTAAAATTAAAATGCACAACATTGCAGAATATTCCCTCAAAAGTATGAAAACGTTTACTATTTTAGAACAGACAAAATGGGAACTATACTTCTGTAAATCCACCATGCAGTCTTCAGTCAATGTAGATAGATAATCTCAAAATGGAAAAAAATCTGGTTGTTTAATTGGTCTAACAGATACATCAATGTGTCACTAGCACCAAGCTTTAACAGTTTGTCACACTAGAGTTTGGCTCATTTCCTGAAACCCATCACACACGACTCAAAAAATATCAAAACGTCAAAGCTTCATGACAAAATCGATTGACAAAATTGATTTTTGAGCTGTTCGCACCAATCGAATTGTCAGGGCGCGCTTTATACGGTGATGGACAGATGATCGCCAGTAACAATCATCCATGTCACCAAAGAGCGATTGGGTTGAATTTGTTTACAACAAAGGAGGCTGACGCTGGAGAATTGAGATGTAGATTCCACCATCGCGTCTGTTATAGAAGATATCGACAGCGCGCTCATTTCAGAGGAGGAATAGAGAACCGCCTCAAGGCATTTGCCGATCGGAAAGATGCGTTTGCAGTCCTTCCTACGTGATTCAAAATATGCCATTTACTCTGTTGCTCTGAATAGTTGTAGGTCTGTCCAAAAGAGTGCAGAAGCATTTTCTTTGCTGGTTCGGTTGAAACACGCCCCATAATCAATCATAGCCCAATGGATCAATATCAGACTCCTATTCTGACTAGGAATAGTCAGAGTAGGAGTCAGGCTAGTGATTTCCTAGCCAGGTACATTTAATTTGTACAGAGAGTCTGGCCTCACTCCATTTACAAGCGTTAGCTTCCTTGTAGGCAGGTAGTCTGTAAAGTTTAAAACTATTGGATCTCTCCCAGAGGCACACTGGATCCGCCATAACCAATCGCTAACTCAAACTAGTGCACAACGTCATCGTTCTCAGCCCCTCCCTCTGTTCGCTGATTGGACCGGTAAAAAATTGACCGGAGAAAAACAAAAAATACAGCACAATCCCAAACATAGTACTGAAGGAAAATTGAGCGGAAGTACATAGGAGGGCGGAGCCAGGCTAGTGATTTCCTGGACCTGGTCTTTAACTATAGGCAGACAGAGACAAAGTGTCACAGGATTTCTGTAACATTTCGAGAGCATTGGGAAAAAGATTTCCTGGTTGTTTTGACTGAGGGGGCGAGAGGAACAACTGCTGTTCCCGGGTAAAAATGGACAAGGCCACTATCACACCACCTTATATGGCAGTGTTTCTCCTATCTGCCCAGAGAGAGAGAGAGAGAGCAAATGAACGGAGAGAGGGACCTGATAAGCTCTGGAAAGAATTAAAAAAGTCAAACTTTAAAAGATCTTTTTACATATTCATCTTCACATTGAAGACACACACAAATTACACAGTAAAACGCCAGTGTAACGGTTTGCCCATCTCACAATCTGCAAACAATGTCAAAGCTTCTTCATGACTTGGATAACTTGATTCTATATCTCTCTCATATAGGGATCCGTTGACAAATGACAATTTCATCTGCTTCATTCCCACTTGATGACCTGTCAAAACAGACATAGGCTTTCCTATCCATCAAAGTCAGACTCCAAGCACCCTTAGGACAAGAACTACAAATGTTTTTGTAACGCATGCCTTTGAAATGTAATTTGATAACTGTCCAACAAACTATTTCCACTTGGGGTCTCTCTTGAAACTGTGGTAGCAAAAATATAGTGTTCCACACATCCATCAATTGATCTTTCCTGCAGCGGCTATTTAGTGAATTAAAATGTACTGATGATGAATTAGACAAAGTGCCCCTGCTCCTCCCTTCGGCTAATGAACGCGCACCGGCATGAGAAGTCCAACATATCCACCTGTGAAAAACAATGAACGTTGCACCAACCATCCAAACCTTGCAAAAAGAAGTTTAATATTACAATGAAATAAAAATCATAATTTTTTATAAGTAAGAACAAGCCGGATTTACCCAAATCATATAGGCTAGCCATGTGGGAAAGCAATCCCATAACGAACAGTGAGCAGTTCAGTAATCAATCTGGAATATGATCAATAAACATGGCAATATTTAAAAATGGACTATATTACCCATATGTGAGAGTATTGCATTGCTAGCTCAGAAATACTGCATATGATAAAGCAAAGGTCTTTTGGAGGTAAGTCCTCTCACCTAAAGATCGCTATGCGTTCTGCAGATAGTTCCAATATTCATTTCAGTTATGACGCCACCTTAGAAGACAGCAGCCTTTGTATGTGGACGGCAAGGTGGCCCACTAGGTTTAGGCACAGACCAGCCGATGTATGACGCCCTAAAGAGAGATCCAGTAACTAAAAAATAATTCATTATTTATGAAAAGTGACTAGAGAGCGAAAAATAAACCATTAAACAGCTGCTTAACAATTTAATGCTGGATTACAGGATTCACCAGAGATCAGAATGCAAACAATGTACGCAGGCTCGATAGAAATAGAAATGTGATGATAGTTAGGTACGCCACATCACTTCCTGCTAAGACACCTACCCACCCAAACACACACACACCTAATGCAGCAGCTTCATAAGCCATGTGTTTATTAACATGTCAACCAGATGAACTTCTGTACAATGTAGAGCAGTGGTTTTCCAGTGTAATAAAGATCATGAATCATATCAAATTCCAATAAAACCGTAAACTCAAAGTCAACAGCAAGAAGTTGGTCAGCAGAAGATTGGACCAGAGTTATTAACAGGATTCTCCATCCTCCAGTTAGTCACTTTTGTATTAGTCTAATTTGCTAATGCCATTAGTCCAGTTAAAACGAGTCTTATAGTTCAACACACAAACGAGAGAGATGATTAAGTGTACACAGTAGATACCACAAGCAATAATTCAGTGGAAACTGAGACATGCACAAGGAACATTCAAAACATCTGTTCAAAAACCCCACCGATAACAATCCGTTTCAGTCAAAATGGGAAACACCATGTCAAATTTAATAAACAAGTCAATAAACTTCTCGGAAGGCGAAGCACTACCAATTGGGCGGAGTGATTACCGCAGCACAGGGATGGAAATTAGCACCCGCCACCAGCCAAATGCGGGTGATTTTGAGTTGTGGCGGGTAAATTAACTTCACC
>JAOTRC010000011.1:13322205-13335533 GCA_027497675.1 Cyprinella lutrensis | reverse complement strand
TCCATCAACTGCAAGATGCTATCCTATCAAAATGGGCCAACATTTCTAAAGAATGCTTTCAGCACCTTGTTGAATCAATGCCATGTAGAATTAAGGCAGTTCTTAAGGCAAAAGGGGGTCAAACACAGTATTAGTATGTGGTTCCTAATAATCATTTAGGTGAGTGTATAAGCTGTTTTCTTCATGGCGATCAAAAATGTCCCCACAAGGACAATGATTTAGTACATTGCCATCGTGGTGGGGTCGTTTTGTTCCCATAACATAGGGTTTACCAGGAAACCACAAACACACGCATACACACACACACACACACACACACGTTAACATCAACCACCATATCTACTCACAGAATCTAATGTATTTGAGAGAACACGCACTCTCCCGTTCGCAAAATGGTAAAAGGGAGGGTGGAATGAGAGGAAAGGAGAGATGTTTTTCTCTAGATGTACTAGGAGAGATCAGCTGCTAAGGTTCTTTGCTCTTTGCCTTTTTTGGTCATACTAAAAATATCCCCAACAAGAATCCAGGAAATAGCTTTTGCCACTATTTATTTTACATCTGATCACTGTCATGAAACAATGTGATGGCAAGGCCAACAAACACAAGCCTAGAGCTGCAGCACTGGCAATGAAGCTATTCTGATCTGAAGCAATGTCAAACTTCTGATGAGTTTTTTTCTGTCGGTTGTAAGACATTCCAATCTCATCCCTCTCTCAGAGGCCATTCTGTCTTTCCTCTCTCTTTTTCTCTGTAGCCGTGGAAATGAAAACATCCTTTTTCCAACACAAAGCTATTTTTGTTTCATTGAGGATTCACCTGAATCCATAAAATTTGGACAAGACACATCTCAAACTGAGTTTATAAACAGAGATTATAATGAAGCTGATCAGATCTTCCTATTTTTCCTTTCATTATAAATCAATTGTAGTAGCATGTATATATAGAACTTTCAACCCCCAATTGAAATTCACACATGACACAGTATTACCAGCTATTTCGGAAAACTAGCAGGCTGTGACATTTTCGGGCTGTTAAGGCAACATGATCATGAGTATCTTTGTGGATTTTACGTAAAGTGTAGTTTTAGCACATGTTGGATACTAAAGCCACACTTAAAAATGTCTCTATTTTATAATTTTAGATAGGCCTACAAAATATCAAGCCAAATGCATCTGTCAAAGCCAAGCCAATATTTGTCCCTTTTAGCCATTATTTAACTCAAGGTAATGTTTAGTGGATGTATGAAGTCAGTCCAAGTAGTTCATTATATTACCTATAAACATATTCCACAAGGTTTGACACCACAAAGTGTCCAGGACTTTTTGTTTTAACTTTGCACAATATTTAATTTCATTTACCATATTTTAAAACTTTTTATTTTAAATGTATTGGTTGAAATCTGTTCTTGTGCTATATTTATTTAAAATAAATGTCACTTGTTTTGATATTTTGTTATAAAATGTAAATTGATTTGTATAATTGCATTGTGGCTTAAGAGTCCGACTCCAAATACATTTTGGGGCCATAATATTGTCACAGTCTTCGTCTTCACCGTGCTGTCTGCGTCTCCTGCACTACATTTCCCAGGATCCCCTTGTCTCCATTCTAGAACTCACTCCCTCAATCTGCCACCTGTTCATCGTCCCGTTCATCTGTTTCACCTGTGTTCACCTCATTAAGACTGATTCCTCTGTGTATTTAGTTCCCTTTGTTTCATTCTGTCTTGGTCGGTCTATGTTGAATGTTACTTGGTGTTACCCTGTCTTCCTTGCCTGAAATTGGAATTAAATATTATTATCTACGTTTGAAGCCTGACTCCTCGTCCTCTTCTGCCTGCACTGCCTGCACCCCGTGACAGCTGCAAACATGTTATAAATAGAAACTCTGGCCTGTATATCGTTTCTATTTTGTTTTAGTTGTTCTTGTTGCTTTTCAGCAACAGATGAATAAAAATGTATAAGTTTTTATGTTTTATTCATAGATATTTCTAGTTTGCGGAAGTACTGCAAATCGCTTTATTCTACCAGAGTGAGTGAATTACCGCCCGCGCTCCCTCTTATGATGTCATGACACAGTGACTGTAAAAAACATGCTACCTTTGAAGAAACCCAAATAATTGTTATTTTAATCCATTTTAAAACTTTAAAATTTTAAATATATACACATTGAGCACTTTAATTAACACATTAATTGGTTGTGGTGGTTAACCTGCAATTTACACTTTAAAGGCATTATGTGAGAAACTATATGATGTATTATTATAAAATATATATTATTATATATTGATGTGAGCAAAACTTACAAAATTTAAACGATTCTAAAAAATATTAGTGGATTAATCGTGATTAATCGCATCTAATATAAAATTTTGTGTCTGTGTATTGTATATACACATTATATATTTATAAACTTTTCTTAGATGCGATTAATCGATTTGACAGGACTAAAAATATATTAAGTACACAAAGTATAATTATTATTAATATTAATTAGATGCATCTACTATACTGTAGCTCCCAGCTGCTCACTTTTCTGCCTCTCTTTCACAAACACACTTCACGTTTCTAGTCTGTCATGGAGAATAACTTTCTTATATAATTAACATGCTGTGAACGTGCAGCACACAGCAGTGGAATAGCTGTGTGGTAACATTAACTGGAAAGTGTAATATTCAGCTATGAAGTATGAAACCCTATGAGAATGATGTGTGAATGTGTCTGTCAGGACAAGAACTCAATCGCATGGTCCAATGCACAGATGAGATGTGAAGGCGTATGAAGAGAAGAGAAGAGAAGAGAAGAGAAGAGAAGAGAAGAGAAGAGAACTCACAGGAGATCTCTCTTCGTTTGGATCCTGTGGCATAGATGTTCTGAGGAGTCTAAGTTCCCATGGTGATGGGGGCCCAAGAGTGATTGGTGGAATAAAATAGGAGAACAATGAATCAGAGAACAGCACAGGTGTGTGCCACTCAAAAATTCAAGATGGTGACCATTTTGATTTTTGAGTGGCACATACATTTTTCCAAAAAAGTGTTACTTGAAGACTATATCTGCCAAATTTTATGCTTGTGTCACCGTTTGAACATATGAAATAATTCATATTCTACAGGAACGGTGGCATCTTTAAAAATGCCAGCGGACCATCTTGAATTTTTGAGGAACAAGCATCTTTTTTCAATAACATGTTCTTTTGAGAGTTTTTACATCAAATATTATGCTTGGATCACTGTTTGAATAATTGATATAATAAGCATTTAATAGCAATGGCGGCCATCTTGAAAATTGAAAATTAGCCATCTTGAAAATTGGCATTCCGTATTGAATTTTTGAGAATTTTCTTTTTCCAAAATAGTGGCCCTTAGAGAGTATCTGTACCAAATTTAATAAGCACCAAATAAATGTGGTAATAAGTACCAAATTTAAAGCTTCTACCAAAGTGAATGATTTTTTCCAGGTGGAAAGAATCTGGTAATTAGGGGATTTGGATTCACTCAAGGATAGTAAGCAGGCTGGGAAGATGTATGGAAGAACTGGGGAAGTGAGACTACAGGACTACAGTTTGTTTGAACATAAGGAAGGAGTCAGTGAGCATTTGTTTGTAAAGTGTTACAAACAAATTAACATTTAACATTATGAAGATTGAAATCATGATTACAATTAATGTACTGTAAAGTTTTAAAAGGGTAAAAAAAGTTAAAGATGCTAGAGTTTAAGGTTAAATCATGTGAGCAGTGCTTCAATTGATGTGTCTTCAATTTTTACTTATTTTTAAAGACTAATTTTCTAGTGTTTAAATTTAAGTATTTTGATTTTTGGTGATGCTTTATTATGGTTACTTGGGTTTATTTTCTTGATTTACTTGGGAAGAGGGGGAAGTCAAATGTTAATTTCCAGCAAGGACCAGTGGTCAGGTATCTCTTCAACTAGTTTTTCCAGTCTTACAGTGCACTCCGAAAGAGACATTCAAACTATTCACACAAACCCACACAGAACATACTACTCACGCTGTGAATCTAAACCATGTCAGCTGTCTCATCGCGCTTGTAGAGTAGCCATCTTGTCTGAGCGTTTCCAGTGTGTATGCGAGAACCCCCTGCCGTGCAGACATGTTTTAATGCTTCTCTATATAACAATCAGACCCACATTCCCTCCATAAACGCTCTGTATTTGGTTCTCATGACTGACACAACAGCCCACATCATGCTAGAGGTCCTATTCTAGTGGCTCTTTGCTGAATTTCAGCATGTTTGTGTGGATTCTGACTCATTTGTTTTTATCTCTGTGCTGGATTGTTGAGTCAGGAATTGGACATCAGGATAAAGATGAGAGTAAATTTCTCTCAAGATGCAAAAGCAGCATTTCTCTTTAGGCACCTGTTGTCCTGACTCTTTAAAGCTAACCTGAACAAATAGTGCACTTGACTTTAGGCACAAGAGACTGCAGCCAATAGATCAAAACTATAATGCAACGACAAAAAATTTTGTTACAAATGCGATGTGGTCATATGCATTTCTTACAACCGCTGAATTTGCTGCGAGTAATCACAAACTGTTTAGGACCCCATTTACAACTGTTTAGCACTGACCAGGTCATAGAGATTTAGAGTAAAAGAGAGAATGAGAGAGTTAGAGATTATGTGAATTATTTAATTTAGACTCACCTCCCAGTCAGCTAATTTTCTTTGGCATAGATTTGGCCCACATAAACAGCTGAAGTGTGGCCCAGATTAGATCCGTGTTTGCTGGTCTGCTTACTTTTTAGCCAGAACTAAACCAAAACAGTGCCGCCTCATAACTCCACCTATTGTGAGCCAAATAATAAAAACAAATAATGTGGCCCATATGTGATCCTTAGTACACATTATTTAAAACAAGCACAGACTTATTACAAATGAGAGAGAGAGAATGTAAGAGAGAAAGTTAGAGACTGTGAATTATTTAATTTGAGGAAGGTACAGTAAGACTCACCTGTAGCTATGCCTTCACCCCAGTCACTCTTCCTCCGAGTAAAGAATGTCTGAGAATATCTGTCTTTCATGACTACATGCTTGTAAGTCCTTATAATACTAAGAATTGAAGAAAAAAATAAAAATAGACAAAGTTGGCATTTACATGTCTGTCACAGCTTCCTAGGAATTATTTTTGAATTATATATATATACACACACACACAACTGGACAAAATAATAACTTAGTTTTTAAAAGAAGTTCCTTATGCTCACCAAGTTAATAAAAATGTTTTAAAAAATCCTGTTTTAGCAGCTCAATATTTTTTAGGAAACCATGATTTTTTTGTTGCCTAACCTTAAAAAAGGGGGGGAGTATTGTTTTTTTTTTCAGTAAAGACTAAAGACAGTTTAAATTGATCAAAAGTGACAGTAAATGATAATAATAATAATAATAATAAACCATTTCATACAGTGCCTTTAAAAACAGCTTCTTAAAGCACTGAACACAAATAAGCGCTTTATAATAAGCAATAGCTTAATATAAAGACATTTATAGTGTAATAAATAATATTAATACAATTCTGTTTATTGAATATTAAACAGAAGAAAACTGTTAATATAAATGATTTTAACATTGATAACAATAAGAACCCAAGCATACAATATTTTAGAATAATCATACTGTTAATAATCAAGCACCAAATCTGAATATTAGAATGATTTCTGAAAGATCGTAATAGGCTACTGTAAAGATGCTGAAAATTCAATTTTGCCATCACAGCAATAACCTTTTAAAATATATTCAAATACAAAATAGTTGCATAGTAATAATTTCACAATAGTTTTACTGTATTTTGATCAAATAAATTATTTTTTTTAAATAGAACAAGTAATGATGCTAAAATTTGCCCCACTACTGGGAACAGTGGTAACATTAAAAATTAAAATAAAAAAAAATAGAAATTTAACATTTTGTGCATTAACTTATTTTTGTAAACAAAGTAAATAATTATTATGCTGCCAATTCATGGTTTCAGTTCATTCGCCATTTCACAACTCAAATTATTAAATATATATATATATATACTTTACCTCAGATTTGTTCTTTGTCCCGTAAATCCTTGATTTTTTTTATAAACAACTTCTACTGTGACATTGGGACTATGTACTGATTTCATTGTGTGTGCGCCATAATTATCTGAAACACATACGCATGAAGTTTGACATGCACTTTATTTAATTAAGACAAAATAACACTTTGAAGAGGAACTCATTTTGATGTCCAGTGAAAACAACACAAGCAGCTTGACGGTCACATAGCAGCACAGCAGTTTATAGCGCACAATGACCATAATAACACAAGCTCTCGTAAAACTTTAGTGCTATCGAGTTTTTCACTTGTATCCTAAGTTAGACTTTTCTTCTTCGCGGGCTCCTTCTCAGTTCTGTGCGCTCCATAAAGGAGCGGGATGAATGTATCGCTACGCGATGCGCGCAAGGCACCTTCCCACGCGCACCCGGGTGCGTCAGACCTCCGCGAGGCGCTTTTAACTGCAAGCTCGAGCGCGCGCAGCTCCATGAGTTCCAGCTCGTGCTTAGCGGCAGTCTCGAGCACCTTCTGCTTGTTGTAATAGATGACGAAGTTATTGATGATGGGGTGGATGGGCAGAGCTATGGCGATCACCCCGCACAGAAAGCTGATCGCCGCGTTGCACCGGCCCAGAGTGGTTTTTGGGTAGATGTCCCCGTAGCCGACAGTGGTCATGGTAATGATGGCCCACCAGAAGGACTGCGGGATGCTTCTGAACAACGTCTCCGGGTGGCTCTGCTCCATGGTGTACCCGAGTGCGGAAAACACGAAGATGCCCACTCCCATGTACATAAGGAGCAGACCCAGCTCCTTGAAGCTCCGTTTGAGCGCGTATGTGAGCGTCTGCAGGCCAGAAGAATGGCGCGCCAGCTTAAAGATCCGCGCAATGCGCATGATGCGAAGAGCCTGGACCGCCTGCTGCACGTTGGCCAGTTCCATCATGGCCGTGCCGAGGTACGTGAGAACCAGCACAACGTAGAAGGGCAGAACCGCCAGGAAGTCTATCATATTCATGAAGGAGAGAGCGAAGCGCAGCTTGTTAGGTGAAGATGCAAGGCGCAGCACATACTCTACCGTGAACCAGCCGATGCATGCCGTCTCGATAGCATCCAGGGTCGGATGCTCAACGCGGTTCCCTTCGGAATCCTCCACCTGGAGGTCCGGTATGGTCCCCAGACACATCACCACAGATGAAACTAGAATGAACAGAAAGGACACGACGGCAATTACGCGCGCGGGGAGCGAGGAGTCCGGTTTCTCCATGAGCTTCCAGACGAACTTTTGCCACCTCTCATTGCGGCTCACGGCAGGGTCAGGGTACAAATCATCCAGGATCAGTTTCACCTTGTCTGCAATCTCCGCCAACTCTTCCTCCTTCTCGGTCAAGTTACTCTTGCAGCATTCGTCCAAGTAGCTCAAGTCAATCTTCCAAAACTCCATCTCTTTAATAAAACAAATAGGGCAGATCCCGCGCTTCATATGGATCTCCCCAAAATAGTACACTTCTACGATGCATTTAAACGAGTCAGGGTCTCTGTCGAAGTAGAATTCTCGTTTCCCAGGGTCATAATCATCGCAGAGTGATGAAATGACATCAAAACTCCGAGTTGAGCAATTCACAAGTTCGGCGAGCCTGCTGTCCGGATAGCGGTTCAGAATGTCCCCGCACAGCACCAGCCGCACGCCGCCGATGTTCACGGCGACTTCTTTCTCGTCGCTGCTCGACGAGCCGTTACAGTGTGCGAACCGGGTCCTCGGGAGCGTCCACATCCTCGCAGTCAGTCCTGCTCTCAAAACATTTCAATCTTGTTAAATGTTAGAAACGGTGAGTAGTGAAAAGGCGCACGGAGACGCAGGATCCTCATGTCAAGAGAGGACGCAGTATGACTTCATAAATACTAAAGACATGCTTAAGAGTTCAATTAAATCATGTTGTTGTGTAAATATGAAAAAAAGCTTTGATAAAAAAAAAGAATCAGGACACTGATATCTTGATTCGAGCAGATAATATCTGTGCGCTTTGGCGCAGTGAAAGCGCGCAGTTGGCACAGCAGTAACAGGTCTCCCCCTCCTCCATGCGCACCTCTTTATCTCTCCCTCCCTCTCGCTCTCTCTCACTCTCTCTATAACCCGACACTCGCCTGGCGTTTCCTGCATTTCCAGCCTTTTAGAGCACGAAAAATCAAGGCAATAATATGCTATTATGCTAATTTAAATCCTTTAATCCGTTTAAAAGTAATTCTTTGCAGATTTGAAAGTTCCTCTAGGGTGAAAATCGAGCTTTTAAATGTTGTCTATGTTGTTTTTAATATGCTTTAAGACAAACCATGTAGCTACACATTCATTAGTCAACACAATTGTTGAGTATTTCCTCCATAAGCGCGCGTCCATGTGAAGACTGCGCGAGCCACAAGAAGACACTGTAGCTTATCATTGACACTGATAGCAGCGGCAACGAGCACTTAATTTCAAAAACAACACATTTTAACGCATATTACAGGTAATACATACAAACAAACATATTACAAGGTAGTCTACATCCAAAAATAAATGTTTACAGTAACAGACGCGACTGTTAATGTGTTATTCTTAGTCATGATAGATTGATTTCGTGTAAGTTAGTTTGGCCCTATTTCCTACAATGGGCAGTTTGTGATTTGCGAGATAAACACAACATAAAGTAACACTGGTATATTACCAAACATTCAGTGGCACATGGCAATCAAATAGACGTGACACAAATAACATTAGCCTACTAATGTTAGAACAATTAACATTAGAAAACATATAACATTAGAAAAAAATATTAGCCTAGCCTACTGACATTAGTGCATTTAAAATATCACAAAATTAGGCTATTTATTTAGGATTTTGTGTCACAATTACGTAAGTATTGCTGCTCGATTCATCAGTCACAGTTCAGTGACTGTTCAGGCGACATGTTCAGTGTCAGTGTGTCGCGAAAATGTCATTGACACATGTGTTACCACCAGCCAATGAAGACCGGATATGCCAATACGCATAGTAACATGTCATGTGGCATTGACTTCTGTGCGTCAGATGCCACTTAATGTTAAAACTGCTACTGGTAGGCTACTACTGTAGTTACTATTTGGCGATAGGTGAAATGGGCTCTGACTATCTTGTAGTCTTGAACATTAGTAATTACTCAAACGATGTTTGACAATAGTGGTAAAACACATACATGTAAACATCTTTTTTTTCTCTTCTCACAGGCAGTTGCAACATGACATGAGGAATTGACACCAAATATCCGAGTAGAACAGTTTGCATAATTAATTCACTGGTTGTTCAATTCACTCACCTCGATACTTGCACATGCAGGCCACGTCAAGGATATTTCCATCAAGTTCAAGCTGATTCGTACATCACAGAAATAACGTCTGTGCTAAATAAAAACACAGAATAGAGCATTTCTGAATTTGTTAGTCAATCAACATTTAGTTCTCGTTTCTCAGAGAGGCGACAACCTACATCCCGAGTAATTGCGCCACCCTTAGAAATTTTAGAAGAATTACAATAATAGACAGTATAGATGTAGTCATATTTGACCAAGAACGTGAAAGCAACAGTTCACCCAAAAATGAAAATGTTATTTACGCACCTTTATGTTGTTCCAAACCAGTACGAATTTCTTTCTTCTGTTGAACACAAAAGACATTTTAAAGAATGTTGGTAAACAGACAGTTGACAGTAGCCATTAAATTTTATAGTCTCTTTTTTTCAATGGCTGCCATCAAAGAAAAAAAATATGAAGGCCAAAACAATTGATAAAACTAATAACGAAAAAAAGATGAAACAGTAATTACATTAATACCAATAATTACAAATGCCATTTATGAAAAATACTCTGAATAGAGAACACAATTAGAGAAATAAAAAAATATAAAAAACGCTTTGGTGGACACACGGCCTTAGGGGTTAGGGAGAGAATGAGATAAAAGTAGCAAAAAAAAGTACTGGTTCCAGTTTAGAAAATCAAACATTTTAATATTTCAAAGTCAAAGCAATCACCATGGAAACAAACCTTCAAATGGGCTGGTATGTGCATAATACACCACATTCAAAACCACTGCTGCAAAACCAGACAAAATTAGAGAAAATCCCATTTCTCCGCATGTATGGCTTCATTCAGCACGTTTACAATTAGATATTTAATCCCCATTTAAACATTATTTTTTGTTGATATAGCACACACACACAAGATAAATCATCATACTTTTCTGTAATGAGGAAAGTAGACAGGAAAAACCAACTGAGTTCACGTAAATAATAAAAGGGGGGAAAAAACGTAAGCTGATTGAACTTGGTTGTGCTAAATTTGAGACTTAAGAGAATTAAATAAAACCTACAACTAAGTCAATGGAAAACAGCCAGCCGAACTAAACTCCATTTAATCTGGGCATTTAAGAAACTTTCAACTTTAAACGGTTTTGGCAATGCTTTCAGACCAACTGGCACATGCCTATTATACACACACACACACTCTCTCTCTCTCTCTCTCTCTCTCTCTCTCTCTCACACCAGTGTACACATACACACATTCATGTACACTTACACATGCACACACACACACACACACTCTACCTCACACCAGTGTACACATGCACACGGGACCACACATAGCTGTGCAGTTAATCCTCTAGAGTATATAGGAAGAGTTGAAGTGCATCAGTCTGTGGCGTTCATCCACCATACTTTAATTTAAAGACTCTAAAAGCAGGAGAAGCCAGGCTTCCTTCACCCTCTCTCCTGCTCGTTTCTCTCTCGCAGTTCATGTTATTTTACAAGGCCGATTTTCTTGGCTTCTGTTTCGTAGATCAGAAGTCTCCACATTTTCACTATAAACACTTCCGCTTCTTCATCCAGAACCTGTAGAAAACACATCCCTGATTATCCACACCGTAAAAATATTACTATAAAAACTGTATTACTTTAAAAATGTAAAAATTTTAATTGATTTCATTCAAATAAATGTAAATACTTCATAGTTTTTGTGGTTACTTACTGGTACTGGTATGAGAATAATAATAATTTGATGGGATTCAATATGATTTTTGGCACTGTGATAATGATAAATGTGCTTAAGTGTCAAATCA
The DNA here is from genome assembly GCA_027497675.1 of Cyprinella lutrensis. Lineage (NCBI taxonomy): Eukaryota > Metazoa > Chordata > Actinopteri > Cypriniformes > Leuciscidae > Cyprinella > Cyprinella lutrensis. The sequence goes on along the minus strand of JAOTRC010000011.1, from coordinate 13,324,377 downwards.
TTTCACGATGCAAACAACCTTAATGGTTTTACTATATATAATAAAATACGACATAAGGAATTTGGGGAGAAATATGATTACTGACTGGGAGATTTATTATAGTATTTATAGTATATATTAGGTGTGTGTGTAGACACTTTTCCGTGTGCTATTTACCATGGCAACATCATCCAGAATTCCCTCTGGTGTGCTGTGAGCCATGACCTGCAATAAGACAAAAAACAAAGTAATGCCAAGAAAGGAGAACTGACAACATTTCCACCCAGATAGAAACACAAACATACCTTGGAACAGACAAAGTCAACTAGTGTGGCCTCCTCCTCCCCAATGTATTCTATGATTTTCTTATTGATCCAGGGGCGGATCCTCCTGTCCATCAATGTCTGAGTGAGAAAAAGTGTCATTGATACATTGCATCTACACACATTACTGTTCAATATCTTGGAGTAATTACAGGCCACATTGTAGGCTTGTCTAATAGTGTTTTCTCTCACCGTGTCCACCATGTTCCAGTCCAGTGGATAATTAAACAGCTCTTGTTTGACTGTGGGAATTTTCTCAATCAGACTCTTGATATGTTTTCGTTTCTCTTCTGTGTTTACACCAGGTCGTGTCCCCGTGACCTCAGCTCCATCTAGGCTAAGACCCCCCCTCTCATCCTCACTGTAATCCAGAGGTACCAGCTTCCTCTTCTTGGGAGCTTCCTCTGTCTCCTCATCATCAAACTTGTTAAAGACGCTGTCCACCACAGCAAGAGCCTTTCGTCTTACTGCCTGTGGCATTTTAGGACTTCCTGCAGCACCTGAGAGAAAAAAGTTGAATGTGGAAAAGAAGAAAAAAATGTGTGATTTAAAGATGATGGGCGAGTGGCCATAGAGGGTTAAATAGAAACATGGAAGACAAGGCCAATCACAACTCTGTATGTAAATGTAAAACCAAAGACCAAATGCAGTTCAGTATGCAAATACTATGATATCACCTGTCAGTTAGATGCTGAACATCATATCAATGTAAGCCAGAAGATGAAAATAACTTAAAAATAGGCCACCCCCTGTACGAACTGTGACAAAAACAAATTAACAGACTCAAAAACAGCTTTTACCCATCTGCAATAACTGTAATCAACGCTGCTAAAGTGAACTCAACTGATTACAGGACTGGTGGAATAAGTGTGACTGTATGTGTATATGAATGCCTGTCTGTTTTTTTTCAGATGCTATCTATTTCTGAAGGATCATGTGACTGAAGTAATGATACTGAAAATTCAGCTTTGCCATCACAGGAATGCAAAAAAATTAAATCAGAAAACAGTTCTTTTAAACTGTAAAATGTTCCCTATTTCTTTAAAAAAAAATCTTTCAAAAAAAAAAAAAAAAAAAAAGAATCTTGCTGACCCAAACTTTTGAGCGGCACTGTACATCAGCTCAAATGCTGTTGTGACTGTAATTTTAATAACACACAGACCTAGTTTGAGACTGAGGCCTATCTTAGGCCGGAGCTCTTCTGTGGGCGGGGCCTCATGTGAAGAGTTCTCATGTGGAGCGATGTTGTCCCGAGGTGATTCGCTGATGGGCGTGAGGGGTGAGGCGTTCCCACTGGCTGAAGAGACAGAGGGTGCTGTGGTTACAGGTCTAAGTGTGGGCTTCAGGCATGGCTTGGCCTCTTGGTCATCATCATCCTCCTCCTCTTCATCTTCCTCTTGGTCAGTGATGTTATTGTCCGAGCACGCCTCCTTCTCCACACCTCCTTTTCTCTGATGCTCCTCACGGGACACTGGCAGCACCTCCTCACTAAGCTCTTGCTTCAGAGGAGGCTGCTGCTGCTTCTCAGCCTCCTGCTCTATCTTTAAAGCAAAAAAACAAACAGTTACACATACACACACAGATAAATGCAGACATAAAACACACACACAAATACGAACCCTCTGAAGTTCAGCATCAGGATCTGGGTGTCCTTCTGCTAGGAGTCTCTTTCTGATCTCCTCCAACTCATCTTTCTCTCTTTTTCGGTCTCTCTCATCTAATTCCAGCTCTTTCTCCCTATCTCTCAATCGCTTCTGCAATGCACTGCCCCTGAGAGAGACAAACAGAGAGCAAGACAAGTAAAAAAGACAGGGTCAAAGGAGTCATTTTGGTAGGTTTTCTAAAACTATGGTCAGCTAAGATATTAAAT
>JAOTRC010000011.1:13300834-13311984 GCA_027497675.1 Cyprinella lutrensis | reverse complement strand
TAATAGAAATATATAACATAGATACAGTTATTTTTGCTATTTTTAAAGCCGAAAAAGTACAGATTGTGGCTTTAATGGATGTGTTAATCAACTTGAAGGGATAGCTGCTAGTTCACCCAAAAATGTAAAACTTTGTCATGATTTGCCTTCCCGTGTCATCCCTTTCCAAAGTTTTTCATTCATCTTCGAAACACAAATTAAGATTTTTTGATCAATGCACATACTATATATAGATCACATCAAATATTGTAAAGCTCTACTGTCCTTGCTTAATGCTTGGTCGTGCACCAAGCAAGCACGATTGAGCTTCCATTCACCATATTTGATGTGCTCTATTTATGTGCACTGATCAATGTTTACAGTACCGTATCTTCCGCACTATAAGGCGCACCGGATTATAAGGCGCACTGTCGTTTTTTGAGAAAATTAAAGGCTTTTAAGTGCGCCTAATAGTGTGGAAAATACAGTATATATGAATAAAAGCATAAATTAAATCTGTTCATGATATAAAGCTTGTTTCTTATGAATTGCTTTTATGTCTTCATGAATTATTGAAGCATGGAATTTTTGGGTGAATGGGCTTTAAATGGAGTGATATCTTCATTTGAGTTTCAAAGAGGAGTTTGGAATGGCATGAAGGTGACTAAATGATGACAGAATCTTCATTTTCGGGAGAGCTAACCATTTAAAGGGGTCTACAATATTTAATATAACTGTGCAGACAAAGTTGGTGAATAAAGTCCCCACACTTACCGCCAACAACTGCCGCACCAACATATCCGAGGCCTTTTCTGAGATGTTTCCCACAAACACTGTGGTGGTCGGCCCTGTGCTGGTTCCCGTACCTTCCTCTGGGACCTTGTTACGAGTGGCAATGGCTTCCTGAGTCATCTTCTGAACCACTGGCACTGCAGTTTGAATGAACACCTGTGAGACATTTAAGAAACAATTATTAGCAAGCAATTTATAGCATGTAACACATTATACCTGGCTCACAGATCCATGCATCTGAATTTGAAACCATTAGAAAATGTAAACATACTGCACCATGAGATCCTACATGGTCTCTCTGTAATTAGAACCCATGAACTATAGTCTATATTATTAAGATAACATCCAAATTTCTTTTCTGTCTTTTTTTAAAAAAGATTTATTTATTGGGAATATACATACATTGGGAAATATGCAAAAGCACAAGAAATAACAGTAAATTCCCTTTTTTCCTCATAACAATTAACAAGAAAAGGAAGAGAAAAACAAATAAACAAAAAAAAATAATATGTAAATTTGTCATTAGGGTACCCTCATTTCTTGAATATAAATTAACAGGATATTACACAGTGCAGCACAATATAACAGAATATAAGAAAAGGTTACACCAAAGTGTTCTCTCATCCAGGTAACAGGGTTAATATTCAAAACAGATATTTTGACTAAATGTTCGTTCTCAGGAAACCAAAACAAACATTTCAGCAGTCTCAGTACATACCGCTGGAGATGGGGTCATCATTCCTACAGGGACTGGCATTATTGGACTTGCTGAGGAAATAAATAAATAAATAAAGCTTAAGAAAGTCATAAGCACTCCATATGGCTATATGAATTTACATATATCATCTCCATGAAGTACCTGTAGGCACAGTGGTGGAAAAGCCAGAAAACTGTGTCGGGGAAATGCCAGGGGGTAACTGGGATATTTGGTTGAGGTGAGGAGGGAATGACATCTCTGCTGATACACCAATCTGTCAGAGAAAAGAAGTGTTTGAACCTGAACATACTGTACAAAGTCATACTAACTGGGATTTCACTCTTAAATAATATACAAACCAATACATGTAACGTAGTAAACATAGATGCAGACTGCATAGCACTCAATATCAAAACTGCCAGCTTGATTACTAATGCATGTTTTATCTCTGTCCTGCATTATATGAAAGCCAATTGCCTTTCCACCCAAGAGATTGTGCGGAAGAAACACAATATTTGCATCAACAGCCATTGCATCCACATTTATTTTGAGAGCAAAATAAAATCACTACACTCCATTATATCCTACTTAAACTAGGAGGCCGGCTGGAAATTAAATTTAAAAAAAGCTCTGTATTAACTATATTGTTGACTCACCAAATTCGGTTTTAGTATCTACTCCGCTGGAAATAACGTGACCTCCTATAATGTACAACTCGTTCAAAAAAATAACTAATGTTTCTCTTTTGAATTGGTCATGCGTTCCTCAGATAATAACGAGCATCCATTGAAAACACAAAGAAATAACGTCAGCGTCTGGAATGGCAATTTAGCATGAAACTGGTGGTACAGACGGGCGGGGCTTAGTGACCTGGTATAGTTAGTTAAAATTAATGTTATCATGTTTTAAGTCTTCACTAAAAAATTTTAATTCAGTTGTCATTAAAGGTTGTGAGTGTAGTTTTAATTATTGTCAAGAATGCATCGGATATTATAGCAAGATGACTGCCTTGGCGTTGAATTATTCTAGATTAAAGCCACAGTATTTATTAGTTTTTTTCCCGAGACAGATTATGTTTATTAGTAGACTATGTCAGATATAAATCTTTGAAATTAATTAATTTATTTAAATAAATTTCTTTATATGAATAATGCGCTCACCATTCTGGATACTTTTTGATCCCACAAGCGCCCCCTAGAGGATGACAGCGTTTGTGTAGTTGAATAAACTAATAACATTCCGCCCAATGAGAAAAATATCCCGGAACTGCTTTGACATGCAGCGCAAAATATCACATCAACGTTACAGCGCCATCAAACGTCCAGCGGACTTTCTTTAAAGCAGAAATAGTCAACTATTATAAGAAGCAATAATACCTCACAAATGCATTCTGGCTTTCTAACATAAACACAGGCGAATTCAACATGACATTCAATGCCACAGAACTCTGTAATATGATTTTAATAATAGGAGTATGGTAGAGACATGTCTAAAACATACAGTATCTTAAAAAAACACCAGATGGAGCCAAAGTGGAGAGAATGTGAACTACATCCACTGATCCCTTATATTCCCTTTTAGTATCAGTGACATAGCTAAAACCAACTAACCAAACAATAAATCTAAATCTAAATGAACAGTTTGTTCATGTATTTGAGTCAACATTGGTACATTTGCTCTTGGTTGATATCACACTGAAAATAGGCCAAAGGGTCATGTATGTTGTCAACAACTTGGATTCCCCTTAACACTGGTATTCCAGACGTTTCTATAGAACATAAATCTTCAGTCATGCAGTCATGCTATGGACACTGGATCTGTTTTTCAATAAGCAAGATGGGAATTTGTTGACGGGACAGTAAGCGAGCAAAAAAAACACGTAGTTGATAGTGCAGAGATGGAAATTTCCAACACCACAAAAAAGCGCACCCCATCTCTCACGCCACTCATTTGACTAAGCCACGCCCATCAAAACAAACCCACACTGGGGCGCTTTTCTGATTGGCTGGGATGAAGGTGTGTCGTCGGGTGTGACGTAGGTTGGCCGCTCTATGAATAGAAAAACGTGGTTCGCGCCGCAACGAGCGGATGTGTAGCGAAGCTGTATATTAAACAACTGGATGCTGGAAGACTGTTGGATATTTGGGGGTGAGATTTCACTGTAAACTTAGCTTTAACTTTCGTTATTCATTAACTCATGAATATGAATTAAGGGGAAGACTTAAAGAAAAACGTCGTGGCAGTTATTAGAGATCCAACAGCCAGTTCCGAGAGAGAGGATTAAAAAGCCGCACGGGTCCACAGACTATTTGCATTAGACAAACCTTCCGTTGCGTTTTTTTTTAAAATTTAATTTAATTTCATAACTCTCCGGTGGAGTCAGTATGGCATCGAGAGGACCACTGACCAGATTATTGAGATCCACGTTGAGTTCCTGGCAGCAGAACCGATCTCATTCTGTTGCCATTTTGGGAGCTCCATTTTCCAAAGGACAGGTAATATATAATTAATTTATTTATCCAAGGAGAACTCATAAACTCATCGATGTATAACATTAATGTGACTGCATTCTCCAGAAAAGGAGAGGGGTTGAACATGGGCCGAAAGCCATCCGGGATGCGGGTCTGTTGGAGAGACTTTCAAATCTTGGTAAGTAACTTAACGTTACATCATTAGTATATGTTTCATCTATCTAGCTGTCTCCCTAAGTAGATAAAGACTGGAATATATTTATATATAATTCTCTCATGTATGTAGGTTACCTTTGAATCTCCAGGCTGTTAGAGACTGACATCTTTAGTAACCATAACCTTTATTGCATCATCATTATTTTCTTTTCAATAAAAGTGACTGTATTATGAAGGTCATTCTGCCTCATCAAATAATTAAAGACATTCAGCTTTGTTTGAACTAACACAAGTTGACGTTTGTGTGTGAACTATATCTTTAAATAAATTCGTCGCGAGCTCTGCCGAGAATCAGAAAGCCACTGGATTAGCGGTTACATCATCCAACCGTTTGATTAGTTACCATAAAAAACCTGAATGAATTTTACAGCGACGCATCTGTTTGTAGCAATACTAGTTCAATTGCATGTGTTTAAAACTTGAAAACTTAAAATAAAAACGTTTTGGTCATTAAAGGAGTTTTGGATGTTATCTGGTCACAGAGAAAGAGAGAGCAAGGGGTTAAGTTAGATTTACTGTAACTGCGTGCGTCACTGCCGTTCACCACCGCGAGTTCACAGATGCCATATCACATAACAATAGGGTATTATGTCATAAACAAAAGCTTAGGGATGGCTCAGTAGGGATCTTTCATTTACATGCATTCATTCAGCAGAAGCAACTTTTTCAAAGGGAAAACGTGTTTGCATTCACAAAACAAAAAGAGAAACGTTTCGTGCTTGTAGAGGGAAGGATGCTGGCCAGACCGCAGCAAGCGTTTTTAAATATAGTTTAATGGCCATATCAGTCTTTTTGCTATTAGGTTTGTTGAAAGGATAACGTGTCAGATGAGCTGACGCATGCTGCTTGCAAAAACGATGCGGACCTGAATGTTCAGTAAAATATGAAAGCGGTTCCCGTCAGGACTCTGCACAAGAAGCTCTGGGACTGTTGGCTTCAGATTACAGGGAGATATTCGTGGTTTTTAATTACAAGTTTCCATAATTAATTATTCCTTTTAAGCTAAATAAATAATGAATATCGCATTAAGTGTTTCTTCATGTCTGGAAAGAATGAGGTGGAAAGGAAAAAAACGTTCACTGTCTACCATCCCATAGTTATAAAATTCCCCATTTTTTATTTTTTATACACAAGCAAAAACCAATAATTTTAAAATAAATGTTAAAGCCAAGCAGAAAGTATTTTTTTTAACTTTAGTTTCTGCTTGCTACCAAAGTATTACTTTTGACCTGAATATCAGGTCCTACACTGTACAGTCAATTGCTTCTGAGTCATCCTGAAATTCCAAAGTTGCTCATCGGAATGTACAAGTCACTTCTCGAGTCTCGTCTACCGTCAGTCAGCTGTTAATGACATAAACATTGTGCCAAGCTCAGGGCTGCTCTATGTGCATGTTCTCCATGTAATGTGATAGTTCCTGCTATCTTAAGCCAAGCTATCTTAACCCGTTTTTTCCATCAGGGGTTATGAATAAAGCAGCATACTTATGAGACAGATTCAACGACCCCGTTTCACCTTAACTGTAGAGGTTTTCCCCTTGTTAATGCTGTAAAATTTGTATATAATGCGCTGTACATATTTTTGTAAGTACTGGCACATCAGCTCTAATAATAGACGGATTTTTCAACATCATATAAACAACCAATACCTTAATATCCTTAAAGTTATATACTCTTGAACGATACTACCTCCGTTCCTATTTTTTGTTTGTTATTATTTACCAAAAATATGTATCAGAATTTTTAAGCATAAATTTATTTAATCATAAATATTATTTATTAAAAAAATATATATTTCTAATCTATTGATTCTATGTGGCTTTGTTGCATCACTTTTAGTCGCATGGCATCACGTGTTTGGAGCTGTGGAAATAACCAACCACCCTATATGGCAAGCATTCTTGACTAAACTATATCAGCGCTTATCCAATGCAACAAATATAGATGCTTGCTCCAGTTAGTTTCTGTTGGATGTGTTTGTCATATCCATATGGCAAGATGTTTAACTAATTACAGATGAGAGGAAAGCTAACTGATTGATACTACATGCACACTGCTTACAGAAACACAAAATATGATGGAGCAAGAATTGCAAATGAACCTGAAGTTTTCAAATGCAGTTACGAACTTAACGACCAACTCCCTTGTAGATTTCTTATTTTCAAGCAGAAAACACATCTGGTATTTTAGGTATACTTATTTAAACCTTAACTGGTAAATCTATTCCTGTTAAGAGGCCACTGGATGGTACACCTGTCAATCATTGGTCACTTTTAAAATCTGACGAGTAATTCAACACTCTCATTGAGGCTGATCTGGTTATGTCATGCTGGGCCCCATCAGCTGTTTAGACCTTCACTACTGTCCTCCAATAGGAGTTTCAACCTAAATGTCTATATTTCCATACACTTCAAGATTTGGGCATATTCTTGCTGGGGTTGAGGGACATAACTGTCACCTGCCAGCTTCAACCTGCCAATCAAATAGTGTTTGAGCGTTTCGTCAGAGTTGGCAGACACTGTGGAAGTTTTAATGCCTGTTTTAATAGTAATTGTCAAGTGACACATCAGTTTATTTCTATGTCTTATATTCTCTTGTTGCAGACTACCCTGTGCATGATTTTGGGGACCTGACCTTCAAGCATCTGGAAAAAGATGAACACTTTATGCGTGTGCCATTCCCACGCACAGTTGGACGTGCCAATCAGCTGCTATCGGGAGCTGTGAGCGGCGCAGTTGGGGCGGGACATACCTGCATCATGCTGGGGGGAGACCACAGGTACACACCATTTTACAGTGTATTTTTCTCATTTATCTCTTTAAAAAAGTCCTTGTGTTGGTATGTAGTTGGGTCATTGCCAATGGAAAATGACAGTTTATATTTAGTTGCCTATTCCACAATTCTTTACAGTTTTGTCTTTTTGGCACAAGCATGAAGTAATGTTGTAACACTTTGGCTAAGCTGAAGCCAGTTTTCTCACTTCCCATCTAAAAGGTCAAGGTTTTTCCTTATGACGCGGGAAGCTTTCTGTATTTCCAGCTAGCTGAATCCCAAATTTTCCAATCAAAACTAGTCTGATAGATAAATAAATTTGATATAATCTCAGACTGTGTTGAACTTGTTCTATAAAAGCCCAAAATCATCGAAGAAAGGCTGTGTTTGTGAAAACATTTGTGATGCTTTCATTCCCATAGCCTAGCTATTGGTTCAGTGGAAGGCCATTCCCAGCAGTGCCCTGACCTGTGTCTGATTTGGGTGGATGCTCATGCGGATATCAACACACCTCTGACTTCACCTTCCGGAAACATCCATGGCCAGTCTGTCGCATTCTTACTCAAGGACCTGCAGAACAAGGTGATTAGCACAAAAGATATTTTGATGTTATGCAATCTCTGACATGACTTGAATTTCTGCATGTCAAAGAAAGTAACACTTGCAGCTGACTTTTCCAATTAGAAGTAATTTGTCTCCAGAAAATGTCTGATAATCTTTACTTAAACTTAAAGCCGTTATATTCTGCTTTGTAAATTGCAGATGCCAGAGGTTCCTGGATTTTCCTGGGTAAAACCCTTCCTGTCTGCCAGAGATCTGGTCTACATCGGCCTCAGAGATGTGGATCCAGGCGAGCAGTAAGCTCACCTATGCTACTAAATCCCCAATTGTCATTCCATAGGCTATTTCTATAACTGACATTACCTGTAACTGCTTAATATTTTTGTGGAAACCATGATACGTAAAGCAAATTTACTGTTACTTTTGATTAAATGCAGCCTTAATAAAAATATTTATTGATAAAAAAAACTATTGACTTGTTTAAATGAGAGGGAGACAAAGCAGACCTACACAATTCAAAAATGCATTAATACTACTTGTTACTAATTTGATTTTATTCATCTCAGTATAATCCTGAAGACCCTGGGAATTCAGTACTTCTCTATGCGGGACATTGACAGAATGGGCATTCAGAGAGTAATGGAGGTCACGTTGGATCACCTCTTGGCAAGGTATAGTGATATTGTGAAAAACATACACGCTTATTTAACTAGGAGTGCTAGTACTTCTGTAAACCAACAGCAGAATTTATGTTCCATGTAGTTCTCCTGTGTACTATAAAACTCTTTAAAAGGGGGGTGGAATAGTTTTCTGGGTGAACCAATGTCATTCAAGATCATAAGCTGCTTTATTTAACCTGAATTGTATGTCACCTTTGATTCTATGTGACACTGTATCTCGGTTGAATCTGAGACTGAGTCTACGCTACCTCTCACAATCAGAAAATTTAACCTTTGTCACTGTTACTTGTTTTAATATTAGGAAACAAAGGCCGATCCACCTGAGTTTTGACATTGATGCTTTTGACCCATCCCTGGCTCCCGCCACTGGAACTCCTGTTAATGGAGGACTGACCTATAGGGAGGGCATCTATGTAACAGAGGAAATCCACAACACAGGTACAGATCTACAATTCACAATTGAAATCAAGTAGATCCTAAAACTGATGCTAATACTACCTTTTCCGGACTACGCAGGTTTACTCTCTGTGATGGACGTGGTTGAAGTGAACCCAACGCTAGGAGCCACGCCTGAGGCTGTGGAGGCCACATCCAGCCTAGCCGTTGACATCATCGCATCTGCTCTCGGTCAGACGCGCGAAGGTGCACATGTCGCCTTCCCGAAGATTCCAGAACCAGAAGAAGACACTGAATTGCGGATATAAAGCACCAGCTAATCAAGGACTTTGACAAACGAACCACTTCGCATTCCAAAGTCTAAAAGAAAAACATTGAAGTATTTGCCAAGACTGAGCACCAGACTTAAGATTTAATTTGAAGCTTACTGTAGTCTTGGTCAGAAAAAAATAGTTCAGTCACTGGAAAAGTGCTGCTTTAAGCGCACGGGTGAGATTTATTATGTACCTGCCACTAATTTCAGCTTGGCTAAAAATGAAAACAAAAAAAAAGCTGAGATCTGGATTCTCTATATTTTAAGACTAATTTGTCTGAAAATTAAGTGTTTTTAATGTTTGTCAGCTGTCATGGTATTAGTAGGTAACCCCTTATCATGCTCTGGGATTTACTGCTGGAAAAAAGGACTTTTTTAAGGCTGAGTTGACTCTTTACTGTGGTGGACTGATTGAATTTACTTTATTTTAAAACCTGTTTGCACTTTTGGACCAGAACTGGTTTTGTTGTATTTCTATGTTTGTTTGTTTCTTTTGTATAGTAGACGATTGCTTTTAATGGCTAATCTAATCCTACGGGTTTGGTTGGGTTGAGACTGAGTTGATTTTTTTTTTTTAAATAGTGGATTTGAAATAAGTTATTTTAGTAATTTTCATACATATTTAATTAAACCTTTGAAAAGTCATTTATGAATGCATTTCATACAACTTTTCAGACATGTATTCACCACTAGTACCAGTATCTTCAGGAGTGGAGGGTTGATTTGTTGCATTTCTCTGTTTCAGTAAAAAAAAATGTTGCAATAAACTTGTGTACTGGAGACAGACTGTGACTTTTCCTTGACTGAGTGGTTTGAAACTCCTGATAACCATTAATAACTACATTAATTGAGATCAACTTCTTGTAGGGCTGGGCGGTATAACGGTATCTATCATTGTCATCTGTTATGTATACCGCGATACGTAAATAAGTGGGCGTTGTAAACACGTGTAGTGTGAGTAAAACTGAGATTTGTCAAAGAACCATGGAGAAAGACGAACGAGCAGATCAGAAGAATCAACAGTGACACAGTAATTTTAATTTTATAAAGGATTGTTAATAACGTGCTTTTTGACGGAACAAAGGCGGCAGCAGAGCAGTTCAGCACCCGGACAATTTAGAAGAGCTCACATGCTCGCAACAGGAAAATCAGTATAAACAGTTAATATGTCAATATCCATATGAATGGAAACCCTTAAATAATGTATAGTTCGTCATCTATCCTTCTTTTATGCGCACAATACTTTTTATGCACAATTCGCATTTAGCATTATGCCTGGTTCAGATTACACAATTTTAGCCGGATTTTGGCACAATCCGTTTGACGTAGGGTGTCGTGGGGATTCGTAAACGACAACGGGCGTCGGAACGCAAAATTCCATCGTGTCATCTAGTATAGCGTGTCATAGTGGGCGACAACCTCTCGTCTGCAATGCTTCACGACAAAAAGACTAGCATGTTTAATTTTTTTAACGGTCATCCACGACGGTTCCGTTACATGTATGAGGTTGACCAATAGGACCAAAGAAGCTTTTCCGTACAAAACGTTCAAAAATGGCGAAACTAAAGAGAGACGATGGTGCTAACGTTAAAACTAAAAGTAAAAATATACAAGAAAACAATATTTTACCTCAAGTTCTCTTTGGAGGACTCTTTGACAGTCCATACTGTCCTCTTCGAGCAATCCAGGAACGTGTCCATTGTCGGGTTTTCTTTCTTTTTTTCTGAACACAGGACAGCCATCATCATTCATCACCGCTTCATCCATTGTTTGTTTCCAGAAGTCACTCACTAATTCTCTCATTTTAAATGGTTAACTTTTAAGAAATAATTTGATTAATTATTACTCAATTCTAATTTGTTAAATTTAATTAATAATATTGCATGTAATCTGTTGTCACAATTCTATTGATTAGATAAAGCACATTCATTTTTACAGTGTACTCTTTTTTTAATAAAATGATTGTGGGGCAAATGAATTGTAATATTAATTTAATAATAAATTAGTAGTAATAATAATAATTGAAAGCATTAATTGTAAGTGCCAAATCCTCTTGTTAAGGCAGTACTGTAAAAAAAAAAAAAAATATTGTTGGTTTAACTTAAAAAAATAAGTAACCTGGTTGCCTTAAAATTTTAAGTTCCTTGAAATGGAAAAATTGAGTTACTACAATAAAGGAGATTAATTTAATCACCAAAAACTCAAAATATTATGTTATCTGAACTACATAAATTATCTAAGTTGATTTGACAAAAGAAAAAATGTTGTGATTAC
>JAOTRC010000011.1:13288672-13300734 GCA_027497675.1 Cyprinella lutrensis | reverse complement strand
TAGGTGTGGGGTAGGGTAGGGTAGTCTCATATTACGCTAAAGGATTTATGACGACTTGGGTTCGCGTGTTATATTAACAATAAAGGGTGTCATGTGCGTAGTATAGCGCCATTTTGTCATATAGCGTTCTATGTGACGCTAAAGGATGAGAATGGGCTGCCTCAACCCATGCCTTGCTCTGATTGGCTGGAGCTTATGAGGTTGAGTCATGCGACAGCTCTGGATATCTAGCATGCTAGATATTTTTCTGGGCTCGGTGACGCATCTGCGAGGCGTCTACGAGCGTCTTTGATGCGTTGTTGGCTCTTTCATACAAACAGATTGGCAAGCATTCATCTTCTGCTAATCCCCCGTGAAATGCACGCGATAACACCCTGACCTGTCGGCGAGCTCAACGATTTGCAAATCGGGCTTAAAACGGGCTTAAAATCCTGTAGTGTGAACTTGGCTTAACTGGGCAGTGGATCTGCTCCCAGAATGCTTCGCAAGGAACTGAATTAGGAGAGTAAATTTCAGGATAAAGTTTTATTTTATGTGTTTTTCAGTAAATGGAAATATGTTGCTAGTTAATGTTAGTGTTTATTGTACAGTTATGTTAGACACCTAAAGGACTTTCTGTATGTTTTTGAATTTTGTGATTACCATCATGCAGAAGAGTGGTGACTGTGTTTAGGGATGGGCACTCATTAAACTTTACACTAGAACCGCAAAAGTAATGTTAATTGTTACTATGTAAGGAGTGGTTATAATGTAATTAACACAATTATTTCACTTACATTGGAAGTGACTGTAGAGTCAAGTTAGATATTATAATGATGATAATTTTATCTCAGGACAAAATTTAAATCTAGTTAACATGAAAAAATTAATTGTTAACATAAAAAAATTCTTTATTAGGAATGGCAAGACTTTAGGAAATGACTTTTTTAGTAGTCTTGATTAAATTATTTTCAGTTCATGCAACATGATTACAACAAATCATGTCAAACTAATCTGATTTTGTTGGCAAAATGTAATTTTTTTTTTTTTGTGGAAAACCCTTTCCTTACTTTAAGTTTGTTCAACAGCTTATTTTTTTAGTGCTGGAATTTTGAAATACTTCATACATCAGTCTTCAACCTCACTGTATGTTGGATAAAACAATACTATCTCGCGACTAGTTTGTACAAATTCATACTATTTGTCTAAACTCCAGTAACGGGTAGGTTTAGGGGCGGGGTTAGGGGTAGGTCATTCGTATGACCAATTCGAATGTATAAATTGCTGTGAGATTGGGTTGGATAAACATGAGGTTTTCAGTGAGGTTTCATGAGTATGAGGGTCTGGATGTTGCAGGAATGCAGCATTTTATATATTCATTTTGCACATGCTTTTTTCATCTACATCGTCAAAGCAAATGATGAATGGGAACTCTCTCTCTCTCTCTCTCTCTGTGTGTGTGTGTGTGTGTATCATTGTAAGGGTTAGGTGGGGACCAAATGTAAATATAATATAATATAATAGCCTAATATACTTATTTTTTGACCTCGTGGGGACATTTTATAAAGCAGCTTATAAATCACTCTAAATTATGTTTTTTGTAAATGTAAAAAAGCAGAAAGTTTTCTGTTATGGGTAGCTTTTGGGGATAGAATATTAAAATCATTATGCCATAAAACATGGAAATCTAACTCATGTGTGCATAAGTGGATGTGCCATGCACAGCTGTAAGCTAAATAGATCAAACGCCACTTAGCACAGCAGCCTGTTTCGACTGCTAAAGGTGAGGAAGAACACATTCTCATGTGTATCACAAGGGAGGATTGGAACAACTGCAATGGGACTCACCTGTCATGGATGAAAGCAGGACAGAGACTAAGGGCCCTGTCTTGCACAGAGCGCAATTGACTTTGTACACCGACGCATGTATCATTCCTATTTTGCACCAGACGCACAGCAGACTTTTCTCTCCACAGATGCACGTCGGTAAATTAGGGAATGAACTTGTGCTCCCGGGGGCGGTTCAGCGAAAAGAGGAGGCATGTTCCAGTGCAAATGTTCCCTGGTGCCATCTTGCAGTTTCAGAAAGCAATTCCGACACAGGCCAGGAAAAACCTAGTCTAAAGTCAGTGGCGCGTTATTCAGATGCTATTTAAGGATGCATGCTTGGCCATAATGTAGCATGTGCACAACGATCATACACTTTGCTTCTCTCATTTACACAGATGCAGCAGTTCCCATTTTTGCAAACCATTCATAATTACAAGGAAAAATATTACCACACGAGGGAAATCATGAAGATGTGAAAAATAGGCATAAATCTAGCTTACACATTTACCCAAATTAGTATTCTAAGCCTGTTTAACTGAAGCTAATTTGGGTGGGTTTCTCCCATCCCCATACATTGTCACTACTCCGTCTTTTACGCCCCTGACAAGCACGTCAGTCTCCTCAGCTATGAACCGCTCCTGGTGTGCGTCTGGCAGATCCGGCATTATAACAGCAATCCGCAATGGAACAAGCGCCTGCTTTTAAAGAGAAGTGAGAAGACGGTCTGATTGGATTATTGCATGGTATGCTCAAACCACTTCTCTGAGTAATGTAGCTACTTCAGAACTACCCATTTTAGATTTGCGTTGGGCGCAAGAGTCATTTATCCCGCCCATGGGTGTCAGTTTGGTTTGAAATGTGCTGGGGACAGAGACGTATTCGGAAGGGGATTTTCAAAAGTGCTGGGTACAATGACGCATTCATTCTTTTTTTCTCTTTTGAGTAGGTCATGTATTGAGACGATGTCCTGTTGCTTCCTCATGTACATAAATAAAAATGAGCACAATGTCCGAGTATAGTGAGTATACACAGTATATACGTCCTTTATTGTATCTGTGAGGTGACTTAAGTTTCCCTTCATTTAAATCCAATAATGTTTATCAGTGGTTGAATTGATGTAATGTTTATCAGTGGCTGTATATGTTTTGATGAGGAAAAAATATACTAGAGAGGATTAGAACCCATGAGAAACAGGGACAGACACGTTTGTGTGCATTTTAATTTGTGATTTCACCGGAACGAATCTCCGCAACGTATTGAAGCGTGTTTCCAACACATTTCAGTGCTAGATCGCCTGTTATTTAACAAACAAATGAAACGAATGCTGTTAACTGGAGATGTTTTATTTGTATTGGTTCATCTGTGCCACGAGATGTTTCAAAAGTGGTGGGGACAATATCGACCCTGGCAAAAAGTGGTGGGGACATGTCCCCCCCGTAAATGACGCCCATGGTCGGAACACAAGATTCGATATCATCTCGTATAGTGTGTCATGGTGGGCGACAACCTACGTCACGTCTGCGATGCTTCACGACGACAAAAAGACTAGCATGTTTAATGTTTTTAACGGTCGTCCACGACGGTTCCGTCTCATGTATGAGGTTGACCAATAGGAGCACAGAAGCTTTTCCGTACACAACTTTCAAAAATGGCGAAACAAAAGAGACGATGGTGCTAACGTTAAAACTAAAAGTAAAAATATATAAGAAAACAAAATTTTACCTCATGTTCTCTTTGGAGGCAATCCAGGAATGTGTCCATTGTCGGGTTTTCTTTCTTTTTTTACTTTTTTCTGAACACAGGACAGCCAATACAACGCTCACCACTTCAACTATTGTTTGTTTACGTTCGTTTCCAAAAGTTACTCACCACTAGTTTCGCCTTCTCGACATCATGCGTGCCATTAGATATGGCATGCGATGACTGGTCAGGAAGCAACGTGTAGTCTGACATGCGTCTTGCCCACAACACAAGAAGATTTTAGGAGTAATAATCGTGTAATCTGACACAGTGACTATAGTTAGTAACAGACAAAAAATCGTGTAATCTGAACCAAGCATTAGGGTTGCAATGCCAACTCTCCCAATTTAGCCGGGACGTCCCATATTTTGAGCCTACTTTATTTGTTCCGTACAGCCCGAGACCTAACTTGTCCCAATTAAATAGATTGCTATGCTGATCTAACCACTGACTGATCCAATAGCAACACCACACTTGAGAATGATCACGACACCGGTCTTCATTCAATCACACCCCACACTCAAGCGCATCAGACCATACGAATAACAAACTCTAAATTGAGAATTAATTATTCTCTTGGGACAAATCATTGTTTGATTTGCAAACAGAATCCTCTAGTCGCTACTGGTTCGAGCCAGACTCGTGCTAAAGGCAAATCCCTATCACTGTCCTCGGGTGCCCAGCTGCAGGGTCATCAGCCAGGAACCACCATTCACCAACGTTTTTACTCCTTTAATCTTGGAGCATCTCCTGGTGGCGGAGCAGTGACAGGGACCTCTCCCTGTCAACCCCTGCAGCTGATAGATATTACCCTCTGCGGCAGTTATCGGGGTTAGTTGTTCTTTCTCCAGCTCTAGTCTTTCCTCCTCAGCCAAAGCCAAAAGCTTCCCTTTTCTGCCTCCTCTGCTAGCTCTTTGGTTGCTTTCTTTAGGTTCCCTCCAGTCACTCCTATGTCCATCAGAAGGCGTGTGGTTGACAGACCAAAGTAGCCTCGGCATACAACCTCCACTGGACAGATGGAGGTCTTCCAGCCAGCCTCCCGGCACTCAGCAGTCAACTCTGAGTACTTGGCCTTCTTACGTTCATAGGCAGCCTCTGTCCTCTCCTCTGCTGGTTTTGTGAGCTCAATGAGGAGCAAGGATTTTACCTTGGTAGACCACATCACTATGTCAGGGCGTAGAGATGTAGCAGTAATCTCGACCGGAAAACGGAGCAGCCTGTTGAGATCAACTCTTATATACCACTCCTGGTCAGAGGAAAACAGCCTGTCTCTCTTGGCCTGAGGTTTCTTCTTCCCCCATCTTCCATGACAAATATGATGTGGTTGTGGTTCTCTGCTGGTGGTACCCCTTTGCTGCCCTGTCAAAGCCTCTCTATTACCTCGGCTAGCTTTCTCAGGACCTGGTCGAGATGCCATCTATAGAGTCCTTGGGAAAGCACATTTTTACAGCCAGGTAAACAACAAGATGTGCTGGAGGCTTCCGAAAGTGGTATTGCAGAGTGTACAGCCTTCCTCCCTCCCGAACCACTAGTGAAGGTTCTGAGGACAGGGAAATGTGTCGTAGGTTGCATGGATGAGGAAGCTGAGCCTTGCCTGTGGAATTTTCCACAGGTCTGCCCACCGGGTCTGCAACACCACCTTGATCTTGTCGCGCTCTTTCTCCATTCTTGTCACCTCTGCCACCACCATCTCCTTCCTCTCTTTGTGGTTGGCCTTGGACCAGAACCGTGTCGCTTCTCCCACCCTAGCCCTGCTCTTCCCATCTGGACTCTGCCGACAATGTTGCAGACGACTGACGGCTTGGTCAACCTCAGTTTGGGCGTTCCACTTTCGGCCTGTCCAAACCTTAGCGTTTGCATTCCTTACAGGCTGGTCAGCGGACTATCTCAACTCGAGAACCAACCTGGTCTTTTCCTGCTTGTAGCCCAGACTGATTGATTAAAATGCCAGTTGCAGGGTGTTTCTTTCTGAGAGGCACCGTGGCACCCCCAAACACTTTTGGATGAATGTGTTGGCTTTTCCATCCATCTTCCTAGCGGTGGATGAGGGGATCTTACACATTTTCAATGGCCACCTCACACTCCTGTAGAGTGTAAATTGGGTAGCACCAGACCATGTACTTTCCTGGGAGTTGGCATTGATCAATCTTTGCCAATCCTTCTGAACTCGTTTCATCACGGTTCTCCCCATCTGTTTGACCGTAAGCTCTACCATGTACTGCCTCCCCGTGCTTTTAATGGGTTACTCAGCGAGGAGTGGGATTTTCTCTCCCCCTACGACAAAACAGGTGCTGTCATTTTTGACTCCTCTTCTGAGAGACTGAGGCTCCGTGATTTTTATGGCTTGATCCTCATTCACACACACGACATCAACTCGTCCATCCGATTCAGCAATCTTCATGTGCATGCTGCTGTCTGAAGGAGGCTGGTGAGATCGTCCATGTACGTCCTCAGTGGGAATAGTATCTGCCCAGACGGTAGTTTGATCCCCCTAACAATCTGTCTTGCTCCAACAAGGATTACCTCAGAGGCTGACATGAACAAGACGGAAGAGATGGCACAACCCATGGCGATTCCTACTTCCTTCAATGGCGAGAACTAATAAAATTGCAGGGCAAAGCACAGGTCACTGAAGTAGGATGCAACCATGTTCTTTATACTGAGTGTCCCTTATTTTCCTGTAAAGAATCACGATTGTCCCACATTTTTCTTTTCTGAAGTTGGCAACCCATGACATAGTGTCTATATATTTCTTCAGAACTAATAGAACTAGAACACTAATGTTACCATGCCTTCTGCAACTGAAGCCAAAGGCTTTCCTTTGAATGTACAATAGAGCGGTCCAGTTTATTTTCCAACTCACCCCAAATTCGTTCGATGGGGTTGAGGTCCAGACTTTGACGGGGCCAATCCATTATTTCCAATGTTCCAGCAGATTCCATCCGTTGCAAGTTGTTCCGGCAATAGTTAGAAGAATGTTTAGGGTCATTGTCCTCTTGGAAAACAACTGAAACCTCTTAAATGTTTTATGTTTTAAAAGTTTTGGCCACCATTTCATATCTAATTAAAGATATTAATTACTGGTATTAAAGTTTGAAATGAATGCTCCTCACCTGGTTCATTGATTGAAAGAGCTTTTGTGGATCATGTCAGTCTAAAGTTGTCCAGAGAATTTCCCTGTTTAGGAGGAGTTTGTGAAAAGTGATAAGTATCAGATGTAACAGAAATACAAATCTCCTATACATACTCCTCAGATTGGAGAAGAGCCTAAAGACAAAGAGGAGGAAGACGTGATAAAATCTAGCTTAGATTCAAAAAGTCTCTCAACTCATCAAAATAATGACGCGGTTACAAGGTGTGTATATTAATTTCAATGAACGTTACTAGTCAACACTAACAGTAGCTGCTATTCAGTTTGCACACTTGCTTCTGAATTCATCCCTCTCTTGATTAAAGCTCCAGGTGAACAGTTGCCAGTTATCACAAAAAGACCAAAACAAGCCCCTTAAAAACGCTTTAGGTTTAATAAACAGACATTTAGCCATAAATACGTAGACATAGATATTTAGCAAAACATTTAACCAATATAAATAGTTTCAGTAATATCCTCCAAAATTAAAAGGAAGTTACTGTTATTAATTATGAATAGAATAGTGTGTTATAAAATATTTAGATATTATAAACTGATTAATGAATTTGAAATGAAATTGTAAATTAATTCAGTAACACATTATTTCAAGTTGAATTACGAGTTGCATTTAATAGCAGTTAATCAGTTCTAAAAGTTAAGTGTTTCGTTTACTATATTTAGCGACCAATAAAGTTTACAAAATAAAGGAAAAAGGTGAAGTACGTTTCATTTCTAAAGTATTTGAGATTATTTATTAAATAAACCCCATTTTTGTCAATTTCTAGAATAACAACATATAAATAACTACGGTATATTGTGAAATATACTGTTACCGTGAAATAGAATTAGTCATTTATACCATGAAACAAAACTGTTGATGATACCGCCCACCCCTATTCTTAAGCATAACATGATATTGAATACTCTGCCTGTAATCAAGAATGCAAAAGTATTAGGTTTTATTTGATGGCTTATAAAGAAAATTACTATAAAATAATAGACCCAATATGCTCAGAACCCCCTGAACCCCAGCAAGATAAACAAAGTAATAAAGAAACTGCAGCCTTTCTTAAAATAAGATAAAGGGTTAATTAAGGAAACACCTTAAATTTATAATAAACAGTTATGCTTTGTTTTTCTTAGATGGATGCTGAATAATGCCAAATAGTAAAACTAAATCTGGCAAATACGATCAGCAGGCTGTGCAATCAAACATAGTTAATCTAAATGATCACTTACATTAAAACACAAAAGTATTTGGAACGTAATCACACTTGCGACTTTTAATTTTAGCGTTTGTTTTTTAATTAATCACTTTTGTCATTCTATGACAAAACATGAGAGTTTCGATAAGGGATTAATCTTGATTTAATACTCACTTAAATGGAAGGCTATTCAAGTTAGGTTAGGTTTACTAATTTGATCAATATAACTGTTCAAATCCCTCACCCTACTTTCATGAATAGCCCTAATAAAGTAATCCACCTAATGCAAATACAACTAGACATTTTGTTTGGGTTTGTTGTAAGCTGTAATCAGTTGATTCACCGGCACTGCCCCATTTATACAAAACATAATAACATCTGCTTATGATTGAGGAATGTGATGGGGATTATAGATGCCGATCATAAACAACGTGTAAAAGGTGAATGACCTGCTCACACCTCAAATCACTCACAAACATTATTGCGAATGACTGGTCTCCACTGATACCTCTGCTGTTTTTTCCAACAGTCAGCTGGCAAAATGTCGTTATGTCAAGGTGACCTGATAGCCATGCACACTGGTATTTCCACTTTAACAGGTGTTCATGTCACCTTATTTTCAGTCATGTTTACAGTAATGCCAACCCCTGTATCTGAATAGCTAAACACACCCCTTTCTCCACCAACCACAGCTTATGAAGGAAGTTACGTGCATGTTTATAGCTGTCATTCTCATTCCCTTGGCCTGGAGTACACTCAGCTTTGTTTTGATAGATTGGAGGAAAAACACGAGCCGTTACCTTTAATGCCACGATAACATTTGTACACGATGTAATTCAGATCACTTAGTTAAAAGTTCAGTAGTAGTTAGAGGTATAGTTCTCTCAAAAAATAAAAAAATCTGTCATAAGTTTCTTCAAACCTGTAAGACTTTCTTTCTTCACTAAAATACAAAAGATATTTTGAAGAATGTTCCAATTATTTTTTGTCCATAAAATGAAACTCAATTGGACCCCAGTCATTTTTTAGGGACACAAAAATAAGGTTTGGAATAACATGAGGGTGATTAAATGATGACAGAATTTTTTTTCGTTAAATGTACTATCCCTTTAAAGTGATTGACGTATTTAAGAATGCAGATACCGGTAGATTGCATATATATACACTTTTTCCACTCTTCACTGGTTCCTTCATTTACACCACCTATCTGTCCATTCATCTTGGCACCTTGATTAAGACAGCTAAGGAGGGAGTTAAGGCCCTCTCTCCTCTTTATACATGTCCTGATCCTCCAGCAGTCTGAATGCACCATGGTCACCAGCTTCTTTTTACCCTCAGAGCACTACTTATGCTAATACAGTTTAGCGCTTAAAATAACCACATGTACATGTCAATGTGACACTCACAGTCACGAAAGCTTCCAGTACTTTGTCACCGGGACAGACACCAGTGAAAGTCAGGAAGAAGAAAGGGGAGAGGTGGAGTCTCTATACAGTCTTATGTGCCACTGCCTACTTGCGAAAGAACTTCAAGTAGACCACCGCCCCCAAGATGGCCAGCTCCATGATGATAATGACTGATAGCAGCAGCTTGTTCGTCACCAGTCTGAAATGACAGGAAAGGAAGAGGCTCGATTGAGTATATTCTTAGAAAGACATTTGGAAATAATTCTAGTGATGTAAAATGTGTTTTGTAAGAGTGCAAGCCTCACCTTCTGGACATTGCGCGCAGGATTTTCCTGCTGCGGCTAAGGTTCTCTCCAGTGTGAACCAACTGATGAGAGAGTGAGTAATAGAAGAGAAAGAGAGAAGAAGTGAATTCATTCTAGGCATTTGACTTGTGTAGTTTATAATCGGCTTGCAACAATAATGGGGAATGGTTTAGATATCTCTTGCTCACTCTGTCTCTTGTGCGGTTCAGTTGATCTCTCTGTTCTCCAAGCTCCTCAATGATGTCTGTGCCAATCATGTCAGTCTCTGCTGCAATCTGTTGACTTCGCTCGATACTTTTTGACGCATTATTTAGAGACTCTGTCCCCTGGATGAGCAAAGCACGCTGGGACTGAAGATGAGTCTGCAAAAACAAACATAACAATCAGTAACTCTTTAACTGATCTGGTTAACTGACATCAAATACAGATAATACATTTTTAAGACAATGTATGATCAACATGATCCTTCAGAAATCATTCTATGCTAATTTGATGCTCAAAAACACATTCATAGTGTTTCCAAGATTCTATGATGCATAGAAAGTTCTATTTCATTTATTTATAAAATAGAATCTCATATAATATTTTAAATGTCTTTAAGGATCAAGTGACATGGAAGACTAGAGTAATGATGCTAAAAATTCAGCTTTGAATCACAGAAATAAATTACATTTTAAAATATATTAAAATAGAAAAGATTTATTCTAAATTGTTATTAATATTTCACAATATTACCATTTTTTATATTAAATAAATGCAGCGTTGGTGAGCATAAAAGACTTCTTTTAAAAACCCAAAACTCCCAAACTTTTGAACGGCAGGTTTAATTACTTGATGAATGGGATGAGTCTTTGTATTTTTATCTTATTTTTAAATACTTTTAACTTAAATTTTGTAATGTTGTAATTGATCTCAGTGCTGGATGGTTTGGTTCTAGGCTTAGTACGACTGAAGCCAGAAAAAAATGGATGGGGAAAATATGTATGAAGCTAAAGACTGATGAAAAAGTGAGCAGTAACTGTTCCCTCACTGAATCGAACAAGTGCCTCATAAATCCCTACCATATGCTATTCTTTTCAGGTCTTTCAAATGACCTTCACTTCCTCAGTTTTAGAGAGTTCAGGAACAGGACTCTTGGGACATACTGCATGACCTTGCTCAAGGTAACTTCCTGTGTGCGCAATAGAACAAAAAAGTCATTCCACTCCAGCGCAACAGGCATCTTTGTTTGTACAGTGGTAGGGAGTTAACCTGCATTTCATACTATTAACTAGTGCGTGTATGGAATGACCAATTGTTTTAATAACATGATAAATAAAATCAATAAATTTGAATGCATATTTAAGACTCACCTTTCTCACTCAATCAAATGAATCAAACCGAGAACCTTGTTTTTGTTGAAGAACACACTGTGTCTTATACATTAGCTTACATAACACATGTGGAATGCTGGCAAAGGGCATCATTAAAAACCACACAGGGAAGATAGAGATCTCTGTTGTTCAAAATATTTATGTCCTATGAATTTCCTGGGTTACACATTTGTGGTGATGTGTCGTAACCAGTTCTAGCCTGTTGAAAACTAGATCCGACTGGAGAGGTGTAGAAATTCTCTACCATCATTGTACCCTCGAGCAAGACTTGAATGTACGCAAGCAAGAGTAGCTTGAATTTAAACAACAATAGCGAACAGTACCTTTCTAATCCACATCCTTTCATATGCAATGTGAATGTGTGTAATTCATGACAGAATCTTCATTATTATGCGAACTAGTCCTTTCTAATGAAGGACTGGCAAGACTTACACTCTGGTCATTCTGTGCAGCATATATCCCTTGTCTGCTGTCTCCAAGGTGACTTGAAAACCCGGGTGTTGCTGAGAGGCGTATGTCTCTCTGCAGTTTGGCCAAATCTCGCCGGTACAGTCGAATCTTTGTTGACATGGGGGTTCGGAAGGATGATGGGGCACCAAACAGCTCCTGTTCCATGCCCTGAAGCTAGAGACATCACACATTCAGTCAGTTAGTGTTTATGTTACTGTGTATTACATACATTATCATTCAAAAGTAGGTAAGATTTTTTATTTTATTTGAGACTACGACTCATGCTCACCAAGGCTGCATTTAATTTAATCAAAAATACAGAAAAATCTTAGAAATAAGTTCTATTTTCATATATGTTGAAGTGTAATTTATTCATGTAAAGGCAAAGCTGAGCTCAGTGTCACATGATCCTTTTAGAAATCATTCTAATATGACAATTTAGTGCTCAAGAAACATTTATTACTAATACTATCAATGTTGAAAACAGTAAACAAAACAAAAGCTGGATTATTTGATGAACAGAAAGAACAACATTTCATTGAAATAGAAATGTCTTTACTGTCACTTTAATCTGTTTAAAGTGACCTTGATGAATAAAAGTATACATTTCTTAAAAAAAAAAAAACATAAAAATTTTAATATTT
>JAOTRC010000011.1:13262039-13274265 GCA_027497675.1 Cyprinella lutrensis | reverse complement strand
TACAAGCTTGATAAAAATGATCATTTTAGAAGAAAATTTCAAATGGCACTTAGAGGCTTTTGCATCTGAACTCTTCAGATTTACTTAACACAATAACATTTATACACATTATAAAACAAATTACAGGAGGGTCTGTGATAGTTTAATCTGATAAACATACAGTATATACACACACTCTCTCACATTCATTTAGAGTGCACATTATTTATGGGTGTGAATTGTAGGGTAATTTGTATTATAGACAAACACGTAAGCAATGTTTTACTGATACAGTATATTTCAAATTGCCATGTTATACCCAGAATCCCTTATTTTCCCGTTGCAACTGCAATATCAAAGATACTGCTTACGTTTGTTCACAGAGCTCACACATCATAATGCCTGTGAATCACCTTCCCTTTTAATAATATGTGTTTTTGTAGTTCAATCACATCTGAGTACAACCTCTCAGTGAGGACCAGAATAAACAGCCTTTTGTTTTTAGAGCTAAATTTATAGAGAAGCCATTGTAAACTTGCCATGAACTCAAATAAGAATTAATTTCATGCCAGATGCAGAGTAATTTCACTACCACATGACCTTGTTCCCTCGCAATGAGATTTACACACAGTGATTAGTCTTTTTGAGTGAAAGAAAAGAAAAAAACTTGTCCTGAGGTAGGAGAATAAGCCCAGTCAAATACTGAAGTAGTAAACAGATGTGAATGTCGTTTTATCTGTAAAAGTTTATCTCTGGCCCTGTGAAAGATAACCTGGGATTTTCTTTCTAAATAGAGACCAGCAAAAGTGGCACAGTGGTGATTCATTTCCTGGCAATATTATTATTTCACTCTAACCAATCAAAGCAAAGCCGGATAACTTGTTCACAATGGGGATTGGTAGTGGTTATCAGTTGTTGCCTTGTCGTTGCCGTGAAGATTGTTCCTGATGCTCTGAAAGCCATTGGCGGCAGATGTTGTGCATGACAGAGTCACCTGAGCTTTCAGCGGCCCGCATCACATCCTGTACTAAAGGAGTCGCCTTTACAAGGTCAAGCTTCACGGCCTGGAGATACGCTGCCCGCAGCTTACTGCACTGGAGATATGCCTTTATCTACAGAGAGAGAGCAAAAGAAAAGAATGCGAATGAGAGTAAGGAAGTGTGTGAGAGGAAAACAAATATAGACAGAGAAAAAGAGAAACCTAACCTTGTTTTCTGAACTCTTACACTCCAGAATCAGGGTCTCTAGTTCTTTAGCCTGAGCCATAAAAATCACATAATTATATAGGCTAATACTTCCATATTTAATTATTTATTTTTTATAAAATGATATATGCACATATATACAAAGCAGCAACACAATCTGAGTAGAACGAGATCGTTAGGTTGGGGACTCACATCTGCAGGACTCTTATCAGCCACAGAGACACAGCTGAGCACAATGGCGTCACAGTCGTGTTTAGAGGCCGTTCCAGACTCCCCTACACACTTCAGCAGCTGCCGCACAGACGGGTACTGGCGCTGCCGGACCAGGCGCTGACCGACCCTAATGTACACTGCCAGTGCCTCTAGCTGGAAGTCCTGCACCACGTGAAAGTAAACCAGAATCAGAGTCAGTTATGAATGAGAAAAGGACTCAAATCAGCAGAGGTGTCATTACTGCTTACCTGTATTACTCGATATGCGATACCAAAACCTTCCTCGATGTTCTTGCCTCCCAGCATCACCTGTGTGAAATGCAGCCAGATCTGATTATATTATCCGATTTCATCTATAATAGTCTCTGTTAGATTTATGCCAACCAGTTTTAACTACTGTATGTACAACTTCAAAAGTTTGGGGTCGGTGAGATTTTTTTTTTTCTGAAGGAAACTTATATTTTTCATTGACTAATTCGGACTTTTAAGATGTTCAAAAACCTCAAATAAATGCTGTGAACTGCTGTGAACTTTCTATTTAGCAATATGATATTGATAAGAAATGTTTCTTGAACATCAAATCAGAATGATTCTGATGCATAATGTGACACTGAAGACTGGAGGTAATGATGCTGAAAATTCAGATTTGCATCACAGGAATTTTAAAATGTCAAATATTTCCACAAAAAAAAATCTAAAAATCTATCCGACTCCAAACTTTTAAAAGGTAGTATAGATATTTGTCACAGACTGTATCTTGTTATATGCGTGTAAACAGCAAAAACTGGAATCTGATAATCTGAAACATTATATCTCAGCCAAATCAGTCAAATCATGCCAATAGAAAATACAGGACTTTAAGCATGATGTGCATTTTATATGTTAGGAAACAGGATAATTCTCCAGTTAATGTATAACACTGCTTCTAGTTCAACATTCTGTAAAGTTAATGCTGTTAACTACATGCACGCAGTATCTCTTTCCCTACAAAATGCATTACGCACACACATTCAAAACAAGCAATCGTCTCAAACTGAAATGTGTGGAATCCATTCAGGGAAATACTTACAGTTAAACACTTAAAAACAGAATATACACACAATACAGACCAGAAAAGAACAAAAAAATATTGATTTATTTTAATAAGCTTATTGAATCTTTTTCACTTATTTTCTTTTGAATAGATATGCACCACCATTACCGCTTTCCACTTTCCAGAATCTTAAAAATGAAGAGGTCAAGAACTCTCTCAAATGCAACCTACAAAACTAAGCTGTGCTTTACCGCTGAACATTTACTGTTGTTCTGAGAATTTTGATGGGTGAAATCCAGCCATTTCAATAGGAAAGATTTTACCACACAGATTTCACAATGGGTTCCATTTGGTCACAAGGATTTGTCGTGTTGACAAGCAGAAAGAATTGTGTGAGCAGGATTCATCCATCGCTACACTACTGATATTAGACAATGCCCCTTTCTTGCCTTTAAATTTTTTTCCGAAATTTCACTTACGTATCTGCACCATTAGGAGCAGAGATATGGAAGGGGATGCAACAAAAGGACTAAACTATGTGTACAGAAGAGCATATTTTCCTAGCTCACCTTGAAGGCCACGTCCACCTTCATGGGGCTGTTTCCAAACAGAGTGGGTGGGCCACTGTTCCCTGTGGGGGCGGGGCCTACAGCTGTCTTGGATGGTGAACTTTCACAGCGGTGTAAGAAGCGTGTCACTTCCAACTGCAGCTCGATTGTGTGTACGTGTCTGCAACACACAACATGTACACACTAACTATATAAATTTTTGTAATAACATGCATGTTATTATACATAATGAAAATAAATACTGTGTGTACTATAGCACCGTGTTTAATTTGCCCCCTTTTATTACCTTGAGACATCAGTGGAGCTCATTTTCTTCCTGAATGAGGAGCTGTGTGATTTCCTCCGGCTCTGTTGTTCCTGTAGGTAAGTTCTCAGGTGCTCTTTGGCTCGGATCAGCCAGCGCTGCTGTTCTCCCAGCTGCAGGTAGGACTGAGCACCGTGAGAAAAGAAGCGAATGCACGTCATAGCGGCACGAACGTGATCCTACAAAGAGATAGAAGTAGACATTTAATAACAGCATGCTGATGCAGACCTTCCAGAGAGAGAGAGAGAGAGAGAGAGAGAGAGAGAGAATGTGTGTGTTGGTACCATCATGAACTGTTGGAGTTGGTACAGAGAGTGGTAGTGCCCCCTGCGCTGCAGCGACTGACAGGCTGAAAGCAGGTAACAGCCCCAGGTCTCCAGTGTGGGGTCCAGAGTTTCTAACAGACCCTGCAAAGTCCCCAACCGCCCACGTTCAAGACAGGGCTGAAAGATGCCCTCCAGAAACACATCCTCTGTACACTTCTAGAAACAGACAGAGAGCGACAAAGAGAGAAAGAGACTTTATAAACATAAATGTACATGTTTTCTGTCATATTTAGTACCTGTAAAAAGGATTTGGTTCATTTGGAAACATTAAAAGAAAAAAAAGTGAAGTTTCTTATGCTCACTAAGGCTGCATTTACTTCATCAAAAATACAGTAAAAAATGTAATATTATGAAATATTATTACAATAAAAAATAATGTTAATATAAATATGTAAATAATGTTTTTCTACTTTAGTAAACTTAAAAATCTAATTTATTCCTGTGATGTCAAAGCTGAATTTCCAGCATCATTACTTGAATGATCCTACATAAATCGTTCTAAAAGGCTGATTTGGTGCTAAAAAAAAACAAACATTTCTTATTATAATCAATATTGAAAAAAGTTTTTATATTTATAATTCTGTGGAAAATGTGTGTGATGCATTTTCAAATCTGTAATAAATGTCTTTATTGTCAAACTTTTTCAAATGAATGCATCCCTGCTGAAAAAAAATAAAATAAATCTTGCTAACAATAAATGTACAAATGTGTAAAGTGCTCTGTCACTTTCCAGAACCTTGTTGTGTACGTGGGTAAGTGCATCTCTCAGGCAGTCGTGGCGCAGGTAAAAGCTGATGAGGCTCAAGTGTGTGCCGTAAGTGAGCAGGTAAAACAGACACTCCTGATAGTATCCAGACCGCTGTACTTTACTCTCTGCACTGTCTAGAGGAGCAGAATCAGAGAGAGACTCTTCCAATTCACGTAAAGAAGCTAAGATATCCTCATCCACCACCTATATCAAACAAAAACACACAATGTGTTTAGAAACATCCTGTAAGGAAATTCAAGATGCCCATCCAGTCTTAAGAGTCTGGGTTTAGCATTACCGTGCTTAGAGTAGGTTTGACTGTAGACTCCAGGTGCTGAACGATCTCCTGCAAAAGTCTCACTCCATTGTTGAGCTGGTTCCGATCTACTGGTGGTTTGAGACAACGGGCAAACTTCTCTCTGGCCCCGCTCAGATTTCCAGCCTTCAAAGAGGCCATACCCCACGCCTGCCAAACTCCGTTCGGGTCCAGTCCACTCTTAGTCGACACCTGAGAATTATAAAACAAAAACAGATTGCAGAAAAACAGCTAAACCCAAAATCATGACACGTGACTAGATTAGTACTTTCACTTGTTGGAAAAGACAGGCATGAAAAATTCTGTTTTTGTGTTCCAATAAGGCAAAAAATCATGAGTGTGAGTTTGTCATTGATTGAACTATTACTTTTAATCTTGAGTGAATAGTCTCACCTCCACAGCCAGCTGGTAGTACTCGGCCTCTAGAAGCTGATTGCGCAGGCGCATCACTGCAGTCGTTTCCTGAATATCGTCCAGAGATGGAATGTATTTGTAGTTTGCACTGACAAGGATCTTCAACACATCCACCTTACTGATGTAGCTATGAATGAAGAGAGAAGCATGAATTAAAGATAAGTGAAATAAAGTTACATACCAATTCAAAAGTTTGAGGTCAACAAAATTTATACAAAATAAGGATGCATTAAACAGATATAAAAAATGGAGTATTAAGAGATTTATAAGAATTACAAAATTATTTTCCTTTAAAATAAATGCTGTTCATTTCAACTTCCCATTCATTAATGAAACCCTGAAAAAAAGTCTGACCATTTCTTTCCACAAAAAATTAAAAAGCACATTTTAAAGGTGCAATGTATAAAAAAGTTGAGTATCTATTAACAGAAATGCAATATGACATCCATAACTATGTTTTCAGTGGTGTATAAAGAACTTACTTAATAAACTGTAATGTTATTATCACCTAAGAATGAGACATTTATATCTACATAACCGCGGGCACCCCCTTCTATGAAGGTCAACATACTGTGACGTCATCTTTCTACCGTAGCCGAACGCGAACAAACAGCGCTACATAACGTGTTTCCTCACTACCTTGAAAGAGAAGCAGCAGAACGCTGGAACCAAGCCATAAACTCCGTGAGTAGTGACTTTTCCCTTGTGAGTGGTGTAAAATATGTAGTTGGGATTGTTTCATGTAACTAAGTTCTCCCTCAATGTGTTATATGGGGATAAATGTGAACAAGTAAAGGTGTACGTATCTTACCTATCGCAGAGTGCCGGCTCTTGGGTGCATCCTGCGTTTACAAACATCAGTTTGGCACTAAACAGCAGCTGCCGCATCACATCTGTCAGCAGACGCGCATCCACCTCAGGATTGGTCAGTTTACGAGACAGTAAGCGGCAGTGGCTAATAAGCTCCTTCCCACAGGCTGCGTGATCACTGTGTAACGTCAGTATAGCGACACACAGGGATGCGCTGGGTGCCTTCAACACATAGATCGACCATTGTTAAGAAAAATGTGAATGAAAATACAAAGATTAATTAGAAAACAACCAATTGTTCAGCTCCAGTGTGAGTAGAGAATCGCACCTGTTCATAGTAGAACTCGCTCTTCAGCTGCTGGTTCTCAGCTGGGTTTGGACTCAGGTGATACTGCTTTCGTGGAATCTCCGGCAGACTGAGAACCCCATTCAGGACTCCGTCAATGGATGCAGGGCTGCCAGCTACCAAGAAAAGTTTAGTTTATAATCTTGTAAACATAATCTGAATAAAGGCACCAACATTTTGCCATTCAACCAGAATATATGTAAATTATTTGTGTGTATGTGTGACAAGTTACCTTCCCCCTGATCAAGCTCCTCATCTGAGCTGCAATAAACACAACATAAGATAAAAGGTTTGTGGTCAGTAAAAATCATCTTCAATGTTTTACTTTAGAAATTTGAATTTGCTGATTTGGTGCTCAAAAGAGCAGAAAAAGAACAGAATATATCTGAATTAGAAATTTACTGTGACTTTTAACTTTAAACTACAACTTTGCAACTACATGTCAATTAACTCTCATTAGAGTATTGGTTAATATCTACTAACACTTTT
This sequence comes from Cyprinella lutrensis, assembly GCA_027497675.1. Taxonomy (NCBI): domain Eukaryota; kingdom Metazoa; phylum Chordata; class Actinopteri; order Cypriniformes; family Leuciscidae; genus Cyprinella; species Cyprinella lutrensis. Next base: position 13,267,514 of record JAOTRC010000011.1, on the reverse strand, counting down.
GATGGTCCCACAACAGACACTAGTATAACTTACAAGTGTTACTAGTGTAACTTTGCAAAACTTAAACCTAGCTTATACTCTAATGAGAGTTAGTCATCACGTAGTTGCAAAATTAGTTATGCATATGTGTCATATGCACATCCAGATAGTAACTACACTGGTTTAAATAAATTGTAAAATGTATGTGTTTGATTCAATAAAAAGCTCATTGAGTCATGCATTTGGGAATTGTCCTAGTCTTGAACAATCGGTTTTCAGTTGCCTTGGGCACTTGTGAAACGTGCTATAGGCATGTGTGCATCTGTCTTACTCCATGTGGAAGAAGTTGTAGCATTGGTCGCAGACTCTGACAGGCTCTTCAGAGCCCTCTATAACCATTTTCCTGCTGGAGCACGAATGACACACCAGCCTGCCACAGCGTCTGCAGTGGTGCCTTCTATTAAACTGACACAGGATAAGGTTTGCATTAAGACTCAAATTCTTGTAGAGATGCCTAACAAACAGAACAGGAAATCATAGCAGGATCATCCTATCACATAAGCTTAGTCACAACCCATCTCACACTGTCTCTCTCACCATGGTGAATCTCTCCCTCTGGCAGACCATACAGATGTGCTGTTTGTGGTCTGGGATCCAGTCCTTGCGGTCAGGTGTTTTCTCCGGAGGGGTGAAAGGTGTGGTCAGCGGCCGGATCCTCTTCTCACTGGGACGTCTCTCACTGGACGGTGTGTGTATGGGTGTGCTGCCTGAAAAATAAAAGTAAACAAACATGACTTCAAAACTAAACTATGGCGTCAACATAGAATAATGATAACAATAAGCATCTCCAGGGTATTGAGTCAGTAATTAGCAAGAATATTATGGGGTTATATATTCTTATAAATGTGCTTTCTGTGTGAACGGCTGCTTAAAGGGATACTCCACTTTTTTTTTGGAAATATGCTCATTTTACAACTCCCCCAGAGTTCATCAGTTGAGTTTTACCGTTTTCAAATGTATTCAGCCGATTTTCTGATATTTAGAAGAATAACAGTCACCAGACAGTTTCTGGTCTCATTGACTTCCATAGTATATTGTTTTCCCACTATGGAAGTCAATGAGTCCAGAAACTGTCTGTATACTGATATTCTTCTAAATATCAGAAAATCAGCTGAATGGATTCGAAAACAGTCAAACTAAACTGTTTAACTCTGCAGGAGTGGTAAAATGAGCCTATTTCCAAAAAAAAGTGGAGTATCCCTTTAAAGGAATAGTTCACTTTAAAACAAAAATTCTGTCATCATTTACTCACCCTCAAGTTGTTTCAAACCTTTATGAATTTATTTCCTCTGCTGAACACAAAAGATGATATTTTGAAGAATGTTGACCAAACAAGTGATGGGTCCCATTGACTTACATTGTATTTTCTTCTCTACTATGGAACTCAATGGGGTTCATCAACTTTTTGTTGAACTGACATTCTTCAAAATATATTCTTGTGTGTTCAGCAGAACATTCCAGATTCCATTCAGTTGGAGGATATCAAATGTGTTAAATTGATATTTTGTGATAATTTGAGCCAATTTTAGAACACACGCTGCATCCAAAATAGAATACTTCCCTACTACATAGTATGCAAAAAAAGTTCACTAACAGAGATGTATGTCAGAATACATAATATTTGAAAAACAGTAGGCGAAAATGATTACTTTCGCAGAACGTTTACGTTTGTTAGTGTGATGCTCAATTGTTAAAGGGGTGGGAGAGGGTGTGGTTGGGGTTCCCAATCTAAAATGGTGCCTACAATCTGTCCCAATTTTAAATGGTGTGTTATGTATTCCAGCCTTTAATGCCACATACTGAACTATTTTTCTATTACCAGTAATTAAAAGCTAGATGTCCCTTCAAGTGCTGTTACATGCTAAACGGGGTGTGGTTTGAAAAAAAAGGTGTTGTCAATCAAAGAGGTGTGGCTTATACCTGTTGATGGAGGAGGGGTGTGGCTTGGAGAGGATGGGCAGCTCTCCTGGGCTGGGCACTGCAGAAATGCATCTTGCAGACTAATGACAGAGTCTGAGACAGAAGAAGACAGGGAGGGACAGAAATAGATTAGTGAAAAAATAGATTAGAAATCGAATCTAAAAATAGATTAGATCTCAAATCTCAAATAACACAAAGAAAGGACATAAATGTTTGTTTTCAGCTTGCAATATAGCAATAAACTGATCCATTGCTCCAACTCACCAGAACGCGACCACTCTCTGGGTGCATAAGGAAAATCAAGGGCCTTCCTGGCATAATCTTCCAGAAGGGTGTCAATGTGTTCGTTTGTGATGCCAGCGTCCTGAGCTGGAAGAAGGCTACGTAGAGTGCTGATGGCAATGGTGGCCCAGTCTACCTTCAGATTCATCAGTAGCTGCTCCAGCATGAGAAGCGGATCAGACAGCAGGGAAAAATAATCCTGACGAGATGCTTGCGGCAGAGTCAGCAGAACCTGCGACAGGTACGTGTTATTGTGTCGAGAGTATTTCTTTTGGAAACTGAATCTTATTTGATTCGGTCAAATATTGTTACCTTTGAGCCAAGGTGCAGGGCATGGATGTGGCGTCTACGAGCAAGGGTCATCTGACTCTGGAAGTGTAGGGTGAGGTAATCTGACAGGAAATGACAGGCAGCCAATCCAGGTCTTCGATCGAGAGCTCGCTCACTGACTTCCAAACCCATCGAATCAGAAAGAGCTTCCAAAAGCTGGGTACAGAGAGCCTTTTTTTCACAATCTATTTTGTCTGGATGAAGCTTCACAAAGCAAATCAAGGAGTCAAATTGCATTTAGCTGCAAAATATTCAACTTCACAGACAATTTTATGTCTATTCATATGGAATATACACTACCGTTCAAACGTTTGTGTAATATATTTTTAATATATTCCTGTTTTACTGTGTTTTTGGTCAAATAAATGCAGCCTTGATGAGCAAAAGAGACTGTTTTTGAAAACGTTGAAAAAAAGCAAACAGACCCCAAATTTTTGAATGGTATTGTACAGTATGTGGGTGGGTTGAATGGTGGGTCCAATTCATACCTGAAAAGCATCTTCTGTGTAATTCTGTTCAAGGAGGAATAGCAAGTGTTCGGTCTGTAGCTGCATTCGAGACTGATCAGAAACTGAATACAGCAGCACCCACTGGCCACACAACTCAAACTCCTAAGACACAAATTGATCATTCACATTGTAGGCATTTTTTACAAGAATCAGAAATTATGTCACTGCATAGGGTACAAGTTAGTTCTGCTCTGGGTCTGCACCTATTATATTAGCATGCTATTATCATAAATAACACTTCTGATTTGATGTAAAGAGTTATACAGATATACAGCAGGGACACTGTATCTGACCAGTGAGCATAAAAGGTTAATGAAATGCTTAACCCTCCATTTCACACAAAATTACTTTATTATTACCCAAATTCACTCTAATTTCCTCTGTTTTATCTCCTGGAAAGCATTTTGGTCAGCAGGGTCATGAAGGCCTAAAGCTGACTCAAAAAGTGAATAAAATCCTTGGTCTTAGTCACAGTAGTACGATTTGGGATTTTCAGCAGTTCAAACATTTCAAAAAATTTAATTCGAACAAAGATACCCAAACTTATACTTGTTAGGCTTGGCCAATTGGTGTTATTTGAAAAAAGTTTACTCTGCGAGCACCAATCTGGAAACCAGAAAAACAAAACTGTGGAAAGGCTAATTAATGTCCACGTACTGCTGATACAGTTGAGTCAATATACTACAATGTAAACATGCAACCAGATATCTCATTCGTAGTTTTGAGTTATGCCCAAATCAAAGATTGTTTTATTTAAATGGTACTATAATCTCACCCTGGCCTCCAGCATTAAACTGAAGACAGATTCAGGATTGTTTGTAGACTTCTCCCTCAACTCCTGCCACGTCTCACATTGAAACGGTAGCTCCAAACTCAGCATCTAAACAACAAAACGATTTCATCAGCCAACTTCTAAATTATGAACATTACAGTTGTGTGCATGAACTTGCACTGATTGCAACCTGAAAATAAATCAGTAATTTAAGCTTCTGTCTGGAGCTTATAAACGCAGACAGATGATGACATGGTATAACAGTTTTTTCTTGCTGACATGCTTATGCACATCAAAGTGACAAAGATTTTCTTTAATAATGGCAACCTATTAACACCAAAAACATAAGCAAACGGCAAAACCGAGAATTCCTTTTGCCACAAGAGTAAATAAGGTTTCAGTAGAGAATTGCTGTGTCAGACTGACCCGCTGGTACATGTCCAGCTCCTGTTTCCTCTGCTGAAGCTGCTCTCGGAGAGGATCCTGGGTGTTCTGGTCACTGAGACAGAACTGCAGCAACTCTAAACAGTTTTGTAAAGGCCATCGGTCCAAACCCTGCAGAACCACACGTCCACGCAGCTCCCAGTCCCTTACACGAAACAACTGCTCCACACTGCTGTTTTCTTTACAAAAAGACATAGATACTTGTTAAACTTTATCTTTTATGGTCTTGTCAAAGACTGAACATTTTTATAGTATTATTTCTGGGACTATGCCCACCAGAAATATATTTTTAGGGGAATTTTGTACCTTCAAGGAATATTTCTAACACAACATAACTGTCAAATACTGAATCAAAATGAATGATTTAAATGAATTCTCAATCTGAACAATTACCTACAAAATAAAAGATGTTGCTAATAATTCCTATCATAACAACAATCAAGGTGTAATAACTGTTCAAAGTTTGAGATCCAAATAAAAAGACACTTTTTACTAGCTGCAAATTTGACGTATATTTATTAAACATGTTTTATAGATCTTATTTTGAAAAATTAATTTATGCAATTGTTTCATTTTTTACACCTCGTAGTATTTAATCAAAATCTCAAAACTGAAAAAAAAACTTCTCTCTGGTAATGTATGCAGGCCTTCTCCTATCATATACAGTAGTCTAGGTAAACCCTCCCCCTTGCAAGCACGCCTCCATACGAGTGCCAGACCCACATCTCAACACCCAATCAACAACAAGTGCATAGAACCAAGTCCTCGCTCTATAGATTTTCTTTTTTGAAAATCCATTTACATCCCAATATGGATGAAAAGATGTCCCTACTACAGTTTTATTGCGGCTTTAACAACATCCACCAAAAACGATATTGCATAAAGACAATGCAGACAAAAACAATAAGGATCCTTTGCAGTTGCAGGTCACTAAAATGTCACAAAACCCAGAATAGAAAAGGACTAGGCATTTTTTTCCTTGAAATTTTACATACAGTATCTGAAGTATTTTGTCACATTTAAAGGGATACTCCACTTTTTGTGGAAACAGGCTTATTTTCCCACTCCCCCAGAGTTAAACAGTTGAATTTTTACCGTTTTTGAATCCTTTTAGCCGATTTTCTGATATTTAGAAGAATATCAGTAACCAGACAGTTTCTGGTCTCATTGACTTCCATA
>JAOTRC010000011.1:13248003-13261939 GCA_027497675.1 Cyprinella lutrensis | reverse complement strand
GAGACCAGAAACTGTCTGGTTACTGATATTCTTCTAAATATCAGAAAATCGGCTGAATGGATTTGAAAACGGTAAAATTCAACTGTTTAACTCTGGGGGATTTATAAAATGAGCCTATTTCCAAAAAAAGTGGAGTATCCCTTTAATCCAAGATTCTGTGCAGGTACTTACCTTGCAGAGCAGTGCATGCCAGTAGTTTGTCCCGGAGGGCCCCCTCCTGGCTGCAGGGTTGTGCATAAAGCTCTAGGAGCTCTAGGGCTCTGTTCAGATCGCCAACATTTAGGGATTGCTGGAATGCTTCAGCAGCCATTGCTTGCGCTACGTTGCCCTGCAGGCCGGAAAACAGCATTCCCACCACGGGCTTCCCACAGAGAGCTAGCCCAAGACCCTCTTCTGCTTCCAACGAGACCCCCAAAACAGGCTCAGCCATGGACCGGAGGTACATTCTCAGGATAGGGAAGTTTTTAAGCAGGGCTTCCCCTTCTCTTGAGATCTGGTCTCCGTCCAAAACTGCTTCTTTACGCCCAGATCCACGAAAATATGAAGGCAAGCTTGACCAGCCAGAGGAAGTTGCCCGGATCACACCACCCCGACTGGCGCAGAGGCAGGCCAGCGCAGCAACAAGGGGGGAACGGGACTTCAGAAAAGACAGCGCAGATGGAGTGAGGAGAAAAGAAGAAGGAGGACTTGAAGATGGTGACGGCGGAGAGGTGGAGAGGATTAAGGAAGTAGCAGATGTGTCCTCCAGTGAGACCTCAGACTCAGAACTAGGGTCAGAGGATGTGGTAAGGTCAGAGAGGTCAAGGGAAGGGGCGCACTCCTGAGCGTGCTGCTGGAAAATTGAGGCAATGCTGGCTGGGCAGAACGCCCCACCGTTGAACCCTGCAATCTTCGGTTGCCCCTGAGAGAAGGTCATAGCCCTAAAATCCCAGAGAGGGAGAGATTCACAGCAGCGCTGAACTATAACCTGTTGCACACTCAAATGCAACTGCTCCTGCTGCAAGAGAGAAAGAACCCTGCAAAGAGAAAAGAATATGACTGATGATAAATACAAAGTCCAGCACTTTAAGAAAAGACAGATCCTTTCTTACCTGTCAGGTGACACCTGTCTGTCAAACAGAAGGAGAGAGAGGAGCTGGGTAGGCGACTGAAGCAATAGTAAAAGAGGATTTCCCAATTTCACCTCCATGGATTGATCTGAGATCAGATCACAAATATCAGACTCAGAGCTCCTAATACTTTATAGACATTACATTTTAATAATTCTGTTTATTAGAATCATTGGTCTTACCCTCTGACCATAAACTGCGCACCAGTACTGAAGCCAACACGTTGACGTAATCAAGAAAGTTGCGCATGTAATCTGGTCTGCCAGGGGCGCTGTCAGGCTCAAACGGGCAGAGCTGGTCCAGATATTGCAGGAGTTGTTTCATAGCAGTTCGTACCGGGTGGGAATCCAGTTCAGACTGCTTGAGACCAGCCTGTTCCGCCAGCGCTGTCAGGAGAGAGCTCCCGGCCAGAGCGTCTACTACATGGGAACAGAAAATTACAAAATGAGTAAATTAAATTCAAAAGGGACATGCCATACAAAACAAACAATTAAAAAGCCCCTCCCGTTCACTGAAAATAAATCCAATTTTTGGAGTCGATGTAAATCTATGACTGATAAACAAAATGAGGAGAGTTTTCAGCGTGCCATAAATTTTCAGGGTATGCTGCATACACAAAAACAATGGCTAGCTCACTTTGCTAGTACCTGAGGTGTTGGTGGCAGAGGTCAGGGTTTGAAGCGTGACCTCTAAGCGCTGATTCAGGTTTAGATGAGAGGCGATACTCTCTTCTGTTAATGTTAAATGACAAGACAGCAGCACTTCCTGGGCACTACAGCCAAAGGGGCAGTAAACAGCATTCTCCTCTCCATTATAATCTAGAGAAAGATGTTAAAATAAAGACGTTATACAAGGTATGACTAAAAATATACATGTTCGTATGAGTGTGAATACTTCAGACCTGTTTTACTTGTGCCTTTGCTGACGGAGGTTCTGTTAAGGACCTTGCTGATTTGTTGCAGTACTGACAGGAAGCCTCTAATTCCGTTGGCGTGAGGAACCTTTGCATCAACGCGTACACCTGCAGTAGGAAAAACGTATGTAAAATAAGTGAGGGCTCAGCAACAAGGATGGCCCAAATCAGACGGATCAATTCCCTACCCCCAGAAATCCGGGAATTCCGGATTCATCCGGAAAAAACACACCCCTGCCAAATAAAGCTGATTGATGTAATCTCACCTCTAGCCTCCAGAAAGATGTTGAGTCTTCTCTCTGCAGCCTCAAGCAGCTGCCGTGAAGTTTTCCACAGTTGGCACTGACAGCAGGCGAGGTCAAAGGCCGCCATAGCTGCAGGGCTCAACTCTTCAACCAGGAGTTGTACAAGGTCAGGGGTGTCTATAGAGCACTGGGACAACCAGTAGCTGTCCTCTAGACAGGGTATCGGCCGGCTCGGGGTACTAAGTAAACGTTCAGCCACATCAGAAATGGAATAAAATGCCATGCCTGAAAAAAGAAAAATAGTAAGGTCTACAGACATCCTTAATTCACAATAACATGGCACACTTTATTCTTAAGGGGTTAGCCTTAAGAAATAATAGCGTAATAGCAAAATAAAGTATGTAGTATTTTCTCTTTAGATACGTAAATGTGTGTGTGTGGGTGTGTGTGTGTAATACCTGCAGCTGCTGCGCTCCCAATAGACTTCAGTGTGAATCTGCTGCTGCTGCCCATTCTGGTCCTGCCCACTGGAGCAGCAACCACTGTGCTTATACCCTCTGAAGATGAGGATGATGAAGAAAGTGACTGGCTCTCTATCTTCTGCTCCACCTGAGCCAGCTCGTTTAGAACCTCCCGGTACCGGTCCATAAAGACCAGTTCACCAGCACACTCAGAGTTCTCCAAACCATACATCGCAATCACCTAAAAAAACCCACAAAACATACACACGGCATTTAAAAAGCCCTAAAACATGGAATAGAATAAGCTTGTGCTAAAAATGTATATTTGAACAAATTTACAATGTCAATAGACAGTGACTTCAACATAATTGGAATGACATCATTAGTTAGTTTATCCTTTATCGTCTCCCTTAGGAGAATTTTCTCTTGGGCAATCCGAGAGCAGGTCAACACACAATAATCCAGCGTGCAGTCAAACTTTATCCATACAACCCAAAATATAACATTTACAATTCTAATATTACACTATAGACATTATACAATAGCCAACACATTCAACATCATCTAACCTCACCCACAAACACCAATAATGACTTATTGTTCTATAATTTAATTGATAATGGAATTAGAGAGAATTTCCTCTGTATAAAGAATATGGCTTGGATCACCAATAATTTTAAAGCTCTGCTTCTTTAGACTTTAGACAAAAATCATCTCTGACATCATATCTCACCTGCTGGGCCTCTATGTTGTTGCCTCTGCGTATGCATGCGATGAGGAGAGACTCAGGAGGGGAGAGCATCGCAGGAACCAGCCAGCTGTGAGGTCCACCACACGGACACACTTCACTTCCAGGGCAAGTGGTTCCAACACACACACCACCGTCTGCAAGGCAGCATGACAATATGTCAATATTCGCATTTAGCCATGATGTGGGAAGGAAGCTTTTGTAGGTGTGCGTGTTCACCTGAGGTGCTGGCCTCCCCGTTCTGACGTTCAGATGAGACGGGACGTTCAGAGCGATGCCGGTGGTTTTTTCTCCTCCTCCGTACGCCTGAACTGCTGCTGCCACTGCCCTCGCGTTTCAGAGGAAGTGCCGGACTGGGGAGTGGAGATGGGAGGTACAAGCCATCTATAGATACACAGATGCAAATACAAAGACAACTGTTCAAAAGGGTTTTTTTATGTTTTTGAAAGAAATCAGAAATCATTCCAATATGTTGATTTGGTGCTCAAGAAACACTTGTGCAGCTTAATACTGTGATGCATTAACCATTATTCATGATACTTCAAAATTTCAAAAGATCAGCATTCATTTGAAACAGAAATATTTTTTGTAACATTATAAATGTCTTTACTGTCACTGTATGAATATTAAAATCCTACGTAATATTGCTCACCATTCCCTTTGCCATGGTTACTAGTAACAATCTGCAGTCTCCATTGGGCCTCTGCTGTGTATTTAGACAATCTCTGTAACCGGGCGCTGAATGTTTCCGCAGTAACAGAACATCCCAGACTCTCTGCCAACTCCACATCGGCCGCAAGCGCCCTGCCATCCTCCTGCCCGACCCCACACACACCCTCCAAGCCCTCCCTCACCAGCCGTAGAATCCGCTCCATCACACTCAAATCCACCAGAAACCCCCGACACCCTGATGTCAGGTGGCCCAGTTCAGGGTTTATCTGATCAGACTGTCCATCCTGGACCTCTTTCTTCAATCCCTCCATCTTTCCAACATTTTCTACTTTTAAGATGTTCTCAGCCATACTCACAGCTTTGGTACTGTCTGATTTTATTCTCTCTGTGTCTGGTTGGGCTTCTGGGCCGGTGCTCACCGGATCTGCTTGTGGGCTGAAGTCAGTGTCAGACAAGAAGAGGAGGGAGAAAATGTTCTCCAAGAGCTCCAAACGGAACAATGCCGGAACAGCTTCAAGGTACAGCTGACATTCTGATAGGTAGTGTTGTAACAAATCAGAGCATCCTGGGAAGAGTAAGAAATTAAAGGGAAGAGCAAGGATGATGAAACATCACATTTTGTCTTGTTTTTTGTTTGTCCAAAAAGTGGTACAATGATGCATGTACTGAAAAATTACCAAATCCCTGCCTTATGGCATTTAGTAAAGCATTGAAACCATGATAAATAAATAAAAATAATGCCATTAAATGTTTTTGTTAACGTATTTGAAAATAATTACAAAATTAATGACATAAAATAAATAAAGCTATAAATAAAAAATAACCACACTACCAGTCAAAGTTTGGACACACCTATTCAATCTTTCACTATGGCCCATATTTTAGAACAATGAATTCATCAAAACTATGAAATTCACAAATAAGAGTATGGGGAAGTATATGCAGTTAGCAAAATTTGGGTGATAAATTAATTTTTGCTCACTTCATGTGAAGGTTAAATGTAAAGATCATATTAAATTCACTCTACTGAATTAAAGTTTATAAACTGGCATAGTGTTTATTATCAAGAGCTTATTAAGGTTGTTATAATAACGGGAAGAGTTATTATATAGTTTTTGTTTTACTATAGTAAAAAAGCAGTGGTCACCTCCATCTGGCTCCTCCACCTGCCCCGCCTCTGTGGGCTGCTGATGCCGAGGCACACAGTCCAGGCAGCCGGTATGCATGTGTGCGTTCACACAGATGGCATACAAGGCATACTTCATGGCACAGAAGCCTTGAAACAGAGTGATGTTTCGCTGGACAGAGCAGTTGGGTGAGTCCACTAATGAAGGATCTCCTACAAATAAGAACAAAGATTTTAATGTTCAGCAGATATGTGTAAATTTAAATGAGCCCCCTGTGACTGCATCATTCTTATACCTGTTCTTTGCAGTAGTTCAAGCACCTTGTGCTCCTCGTACTTGGCAAGGGGTGTCAGGCAGTGCAGAACATACAGGGCAGAGTGATGGTCCAGCATGTGTAAATGACTCAGCAAGGATTCATGGGATATCCCTCTGTGTAAGTATGTATACCAGTGAACAAAAAAAGAACATACACCACCATTCAAGTTTGGCGGCAGTAAGGTTTTTTATTCCGAAAAGAAGCATTAAATTGATCAAAAGTGACAGTTAAAGGGTTAGTTCACCCAAAAATGAAAATTCTGTCAGTAATAACTCACCCTCATGTTGTTCCAACCCCGTAAGATCGGTAAGCCATTCATTTTGCAACATTGGTGAGGCACTTTTATGTTTTCTCGTTGATTTTTTTTTTACTATTCGGACATTTAGGAAATGCACACTTTAGAACCATTATAAAACGAGACCCATCTGCGTCATCTTCTCAATTCTCACGCATGCATCTTATGTTCTCGTGAACTCATGTCAGAGGCCCTCATGGAAGAAAATTAATAGTTGAATAAAGTTGTTATTTTTGTTTGTTTTTGCGCACGAAAATTATTTGCGTTGCTTGATAAACTTAAGGTTGATGCAAATGTAGTGACTCGGACTATTTTAACACAATCTTTACTAACTTTTCTGGGCTGGCAGATGCAATTACCTAGCAGCCAATGAAGGAGTGATCCATCTTTCAGATTTCATCAAAAATATCTTAATTTGTGTTCCACAGAAAGACTTACGGGGTTGGAACAACATGAGGGCGAGTAATTTTCATTTTCGGGTGAACTAACCCTTTAAGGCAATTATAATGTTACAAAAGATTTCTGAAATAAATGCTCTTTTGAACATTCTATTCCTAAAAAAAATCCTGAAAAAAATAGAAAATGTTTTTCAACATTAATAACATCAATAAATTAAATCCTGTCAGCATATTAAAATGTTTTATTAGATAAATCGTATTTAAATGATTCCTAAAGGATCAGGTGATGCTTATTTTAAATTGTAAGAATATTTCACAATATTGCTGTTTTTACTGTATTTTTGATCAACTAAATTTAATCTTGGTGAGCATAAGAGAGACTTCTTTTAAACATTTAAAAATCTTACCGACCCCCAACTATTAAACGGTAGTCAAGGTAAACCAATAGCTCTTTTAAATTAATCTATAATGGGAAATTATTTTTAAGTGAAAATGTATAAACAGTGTTTTAACTCACGGATTGTTCTGATCGCACCATTCCAGTACAGCAAGTTGAGATGACAGAGTGCAGGCTAACTCACTCAGTACTGAATCCGTGGTCTGGGGCTACAGAGAGAAAGAAAGGCTTCATTATTCATTATTCATTTGCAAACACATTTACATAAACTAATGTGTAATTATTCACATATGACACATAAATAAACAGAAAAAAAAATCATGTATCTCCAGGCCACAGCTTTGAAAAATAAAAACTAAATGCTCACAATCACGAGTGTTGAATGCGCAAACATGGCATATTTTAGAAGTGCATGTCATGATCACACTGGAGGGGATTTTTTTTAAGTATATGTTCTTGTAACTTAAGGATTATTTTATAAAAACAATTTCAGGAATTGAAAGCCTTTAAAGAGGGTAATTTTAAACAAAAACTGACTAAATCTAGCTGAAATTGCCACTTTCAGACAGTTTTTTAATTATTATTTATGTTGTGTTACTAAGATACTGGGTTGCTGATATGAATGATTTTTTAGTCTTTACTGTGTAGTTGGTCAGAGGCCAACATTTCAACTATTTTTGCCACACCAGCCTATTATTGTTCTATCAACTCATACAGAATATATCAATGAAATATCTGTCTTGTGAGTAGTTCTAGGCCAGAATGAGTAGCAGAATGGACCAGACTTTGTACTGACAGTCAAATATCTGGCAACTCACCTGTTGGTGATGGAGGACTCTAAGAAGGTTCTTGGCAGAATCCATGCTTTGACAATGCATCCAGCCCAGCAACAACAAGAGACGGGACAAAGGCTGAAACTCAGTCTGCAACAGTGTTTCCAGTTTGGAGAATTCCTCTCTTTTTATGAGATCTAAACCAGTAAGCTGCAAACAACATATGATGGATCATTGCAATTATACCACTTTGAGGAAATTTTGAGTTGCTTTCACCTATACACTTTTATACATGTCTTTTTGTAAGGAAAGAAACTTGACTCTCGTTGACTGAGCACACAGGTGAAATGCAATAAACAGCACTGTTATCTTGCTTTCTGAAGTGGATGCCTGCTGTTTGGGAATGCAGTCATGTAAGACAGTTCATTGCTCAGGCATTTCAGAATGAGGAAAACAGCACTTCATATGCAGTGCAATAAGAGAGGTCTGCTGGTTAGTCCATTTATGCCGTCCCAAAATGTCACATGGTTGTTTTTTTTAATGTGCACAGAGGAATTTATTCGGTAAATGTGTTTCCATCGTAGTTTATGTGCTTGTTTTCTTATCGAATAATTCTTTTTTCAAGTTTAATAAGTGAAATGTATGTATGAAAAGTACGATATCCCAAAATGCAAATAAAAACAGGTGGATGGACACATAGCTAGTGGTGATAGTGCAGAAAAAGAAATGACAAATTACATTTCAATGATATACACATTTATTTGCAGGCTACTGTTTGCCTGATTGTGTACACCTACCAGGACCTGCTCTAGAAAGTGTTTTCCACTGCTCAAACACTCAAAGTAAATGGCTTTCCACACCAAACGCTTGTCACCATGACAGCACAGGCCAAGCATGACCCTTTCCAGATCAGGCAAGTCAGCTAGAAGGGAACAGAGATGAATTTGAGACATGCATCAAGAACACAAAAATGCATGTCTTTTTTAAAAAAAAAACAATCACATGCAAATGGTGTGACAACTGAGAACATTTTAGGAGGAAACTAGGACAACATGAGCAGAAGTGTGAAGTCACCAGTAAAGGAGGTGGCAAACACACCACATACAGCCTGTTTCCTTCACTTCCTTAAAACATGGCACGATGTTGAAACCAATACCAGAATTTTTAGTGGTTTAGAATTACCTTTTAATACTTCAAATTATATTTGAGCTAGCTTTTGCTTCCAGATAAAGAGGGGTGGTAGTATGTTGGGTTTCTTTAAGAAACAAATACTCAAATCAACACTTTGGCCCTGTTTATACCTGATATAAAAGATTAAGGATTTTGGTAGATCAGATTAAGTGGACAACGCTAAACACAGGTGTAAAAGGGGTCTTTTGAGCTTGTCCACTATCGACCACTTTCAGAGGTAGTCGAAAACGAATTCGACTGGATTGCTTTCATAGTGTAGACGCTCATGTGGTCGAATGTGTTCGAATATCTACAAAAGATTGCATAGTCTCTGTCTACTGACCTATTGTATAAACATTATGGGAAGCCCGCTAGCCAGACAGGACTTAAACTTTGTCGACTGAAGATTCAAGTTTGGCTTGAAGATAAAAAAAACTTAATAAACACAATGTTCTCTCATCATTCCTGATTTCTAACACGCACTCACAACATTCAGCATGGTCTTGTGGCTATCAGAGCAGAAACGAAAGCTGCTGCTCTCTGTATGTTTTTCATGTGTCTCCTTTGTGTAAATTTCTCAAACTTATGTTGTCCGCTAGAACAAAAGATCTAAAAAAAACCCATAGACCCTCCCCTTGATAAAAACAGGACAGAAGTGGTCGAAAGTGGACAAAAGAGAAGGATTAAAACACCAGGTGTAAACAGGAATGTGTCTGCCTGCCTACTTGTAACATTTATGGAGGATGATTATGTATTTATTATAAATTTATTATTAATTTGTATTTACGTGCTCAAATAGCGCACAGAGAAACCAGTAGCCAGACAACAGATAAGTGTCCAATCCTGAGTTGCGACGACACTACATGCATTCTACCAGCATGGTTAAGAATTCCGGGCCGAGAGCGGTTTGTAATCGTGCCATGTCGTACCAGGCTCAAGTGGAAATATAACTGGAACTGTTCCTTGCTGTTCTTAGAACCGTTCGGCTCGACGGTGGAAAAGCGGCTACTAATCATTAACAAAACAGTGTCAGGATTTGACTACGCAGAAAAGATTAATAGAAAAAAAAGACATTTTTAAGGCTAGAAAATGTGATTCTTTACCTGATTGTTTGCCTGACTACAGTAAATTTATCTGACTCACCTTGTGTGTGAGGAGCCTCTCCCAGGAGTTTCTCTTTGAGCAATCTGAGCGCTGTGGTGCTATATACAGTCAACAGAGCTTGGCCCTGTGGCCTCAGTAGACATCCCAGAATCCTCTCCTCCGTCAGGAGCCCTTCTCTGGCCGACCACAATCCCTTCCACAGGGTCTCTAGCTCAGCACCTGACCTTTCGGACCCCCATGGTGCCAAGGCCAGCACTTCACACACCTGCTCCACCCATTTCTCGTTCCTCTCTTCCACAGGCACATTCACTTTCGTGGTGAGGTGCTGGATGAAGACGTCTTGTAAGGCATGGTCTCTGGAGAGGTCTGCGTGCTGAAGGAAGCTGATGAGAGAGTGGCAAAGCCGCGGCTGCTGGCGGGTTAAAAGAGACCGGAAGCAGGATAGGACAGCAGCACTCAGTGGAGGAGTGGAATGACCTGGACTCTTTCCTTTAACTTCCTCAGAGGACAGGAAGGCTTCATGCAGCTCCTATGGAAGATATAGGACAAAGAGGAAGAACAAAATGAAAGGCAGATTTAAATGGTAGTTTACATTCAGTCTGAGAGACAGTGCAGTGCACCGATAGCCAAACCCTCATCGGCTATGGCCGCACCCTTTCGCCATGGCACATGACCGAAAGAGAAGAGAGGTCGTTTCAAGGGGGGAGGAAAGGGTAATGTATTTGATTAAAGATTATGCGGATACATGAATGTAAAGAAAATAATGAAGTACACAGATAAATCATTTATAATAAACACTACAATATTACATATAAAAAGAAGATTAGTCAAATTTGATTTCATGCCGACTTTAGGGCGTAGTCACATTTGTCATTGTTTAATTTACTAGGATTTCACACAGCCTGAAATTTCACTTGAGAGTGAAAGATTTTGTAACGGGTTAAATTGGTTATGCAGATTTGGAGCGCTGACCAATAGAAAGCTGCATGGTTGTGCTTCATACATCACTACGCCATTTACAACAGCCAAGAAATTTTGCCAAATGCAACCTTCGGAATTTTAGCCAAAAAAAAAAAAAGAATTTGTATGTTGTTTAATTTGCAATTTGGGAATTTTCCAATGAAAATGAGATTAGAAGATTTTTGTCTCACGGAACTTTATTTTTATTTTATTAATTTTTTCCTCTAATTATGATTTATCTCAAATGTGGTTGGTTTGCTCAAGGATTATAACTCTTTAACATGGAAAGGGTATTCAATATTTGTTGGATTGGAAGAAGGAGACCAAAAAGAAAGCATTATTACATGTCTTGCTCAACTGTGCACACATGCACAGCAGCAACTGATAAGAGTAGGACCTTATTAGAGTTCAAAAGAAAATAATCAGTGCTTTGTCAATATAAAGCTATAAAGTTGTTACAACAGTGTCAGGGCTGTTAAAGCAACATTCAGTAGTTGGAGATAATCCTACCTTAAGTACAGACTGTGGGACATCTTCAAGTTCCTCTAAGAGCAACAGGAACTCCAGTTCTCTCTTCACAGACTTATCCACCTGCAGAGAAATGCCCATACTCTGAATTAGGAAAAGGAAGTACTGATAATAGTGAGGAGTGCCTCCTGCTTGAAGCAACAATGGGAAAATTATATCCAGAAGAAAATACACACCTTTACTTTAGTCCGTTTCTCCAGGACTTGAAGCCAAAACCAGGCCAATCTGTGAGGGCTGCCTACTGTTTCCCACCTGTGTATAAACAGAAAAATAACATATGTGTCTCTTAAAATCTTCTCTCAATAATGAGGTTGAGCACCACTTACAAACATTTACCAGTGCAACCACAATTTCCGCCAAAATACCATAGATATAACTACTGTAAGCAACATGAAAGAGGAAAACGTATTTGTTTACATTGTTTTGACATAACGTAGGCTCATGTGGTTTATTATGACTTTAATACGAATTCCTGTAGATGTATGTCAGGATTTTACCGACCTAAGCAGATATGGGTGAGTAACGATGGCTTTAACGATGTCCTGTGGGCTTTGAGGATCATCTCCGCGCTCGTCGCCGAGCTGACGCACGCAGGCTGCCGCGAGCTCCCACTCTCCGCGCCGCAAACACCGCGTGAAGAAACCGAACAGCTCCCGCCTGGAGGTCTCTTCTTCACGCCCAAACGGATGCATGATAGACAGATAGTTCAACAGTCTGTCGAGGTCCACGGAAATATTACTGGGCTCGGGTGTGTTATGAAGGATTCGACATCTGTCTGAGGGGATGGACAATGAAAAAAATGATCACCGGTTTTGTAACCATCATAACTGAGATAAAATCAAAAGCAAAATACATGTTTACATACACGTTTTCCTTTGCTGCAACACATATATTGAAATGTTCATGTGTATTCAATAACATTCCAAAATCAACAATTGTATTGACTTAAGTGTGAGAAGAAGAGCAAAAACATGTTTCTAAAGTTACAGAAGGCATGTCAGCATTTTGGCTTTTGACGACTTCCATAATGTGTTTACATTGCGATCAATGTGATTCAAACTTTCATTTATGTAACTGTTAAACCAGCTGTTAAAAGTGAAATACTGACAACAAAACAACCGACACAGTCCGTGCCGACCTAATGTAGTTTAGGAAAAGGGGAGGGAATCGAAACATTATCAAAATGTTTTACATCGTTTTACGCTGGAGTACAAAAATAAGTATTTCGTTAAATTAGCACTTACGATTTGGGTTTGTTCTTCTTTATCTCACACTAAAGATCAGCGCGTTCAAGTGCGCTTCCTTCCCATCATCAGCTGTGTGTGGCCATGAGCGAGCCGAGTCATGTGACTCAATCAGCTGATCCAGGAGCTGTCAGTTCAAGGGTCAAAGTAATAGAAATTAAAAATGGGGCGTAGCGTAGATGAAATTGCGTGCATCATAACAGGCTGGAGTTCTAATTAAATAATAATTTTCGTTTTTGGTGACATTACAAGTGCTATTATTCAGATGTAACTACCAATATAAACCCGTGTCTGTCTATTTTTGATGTAGTCACCTGACACTTTTCTAAGTGCTGAAAGGATGGGCCAATCACAGTCGTTTGTGATAAGGAATTTTAAAAACCATTTTAAATTATTACACATTATTCTGTACAAACAATTTGACTGATTATGCGGCCCAAAAGGAGTATTCGCTTTTTCTGATACGCTCGAGCGACCTCTCGCGGAAGTTTGAATCCCAATGCTCTCAAAGACATCTCTCACATTTTATTTTTGTTTTGGTGGATAGCTGCTAGTTGTTGTGAAACAATTGGTAAATAGGGAATATTGCTTCTTTGAAACTTCTGAAAGACTCCAGTGATAACATTACTCTCTATGTGAAGATGTCTCAAAATATTTGTCATTATAATTTGTAAAGCTTCCATTTAACTTTATTTTAAGAATATACGAAGACTGAGGACAATATATGTATGGGAATAGCGTTGACATGCTTTATGGACTGAAATGCATTTGCTCAATTTATTTTATTTTATATTTATTTGTAGGCCTATTTATTTTCTTTAGCAAATTTTGTTCTATTTAATTGTTCAATTATGTTCTGCACATGAGTCTCCCATTGAGAGATTTTGTAAATTGTGTTTTTTAAATAAGTCTGTTTTATAAAAAATAAATAAAAAAAACAGGTAGGCCTCACATGTTTATTTAAACATTACATCGTGATGGCCACAGTAAGCAAAGTTTTTGCTACATGTCTTCAGCTCAAATATTTTTCTTGTTTCTCTCTTGCTTCCCTGGCAAGATGAATGTGATATTATTTGAATTTGAATTTAGAAAGCAATGAGAAATAGTACTTACAGACAGAATTAACCATGCTTGTGTATAAGACAACCTAGACTGACACAGGGAAATTTGATCAGTTATGGAGATTAATAAGCCCTGGAAACTCTCTCTGGTTGGTAAAAACATATTGCAGAAACAAAGTGCCAGACTGGTTTGATGGGAATGTGGAACAATAGCGGCATCTCATTTGACTTAGGGAGTTACTAAGCCTATGTCTCTTGAGTGTGTTGTCCATGTTTGTGATTAGTTACAACATTAAATTAACTTATTCCCAAGTATCTTGATAGAAGTCCACTTTAATGTATGAAGTTAAGCATTGTAATTATTCGAATGCAGAATTCAAAATTAATGATATTATAATTAATTAACTATATATAC
>JAOTRC010000011.1:13231900-13242835 GCA_027497675.1 Cyprinella lutrensis | reverse complement strand
TGGGTAGGTTTTAAACCACATATACAAGTGTGTGAGGGTGGGAGGGGGGGGGGGTCTTTGTGGAAGTTAAGATACAATTTCCACAGAGATGGCAATATCTGAAATCGTTGTTCTTGTGAGAACATTTTTGATATTATACATTATACCAATTAATTATTATTTTTAAATGTAAAAATGCAGAAAGTTTTCTGTGATATGTATATTATAGGTTGCGGGGATACAGTTTTTACTGTATAAAAATCATGTCTATGGAATGTCCTCATAACACACGAATCCACATGTTTTTCGGCATTTGAGAGAGAAACATACAGAGGCACGGTGTGTGTGTGTCTGTGTATGTTTAAACCATAGCAACAAAATCAACAGGCTTATGCAAGACATGAAGTCAGTTCTGTTAACTAACAACTTGTTAGACAAACGGAAGGCAGGTAAAAACATGTTAACGGTTCACAACAAAACTGCAGGCATGACAATTATTCAAATATATATATATATATATATATTGACAAAATCTGACATAAAAAACAAATTCACTTATCATTTACACTCTCATAGTACATTCACTGAATGTATAAGCTTTACCTAATTAAAATATATCAAACATTAACTCATGCATGAGGGGCACTGAACTCTTGGAAAATCTGAATTATATTAAAATAATATATATGCTAATAAGAATTAGGTCTTATGCTGGCCCCATGTGTATTATTAATATTATTAATTATATTTATATATTTGTATTCATATTTATTTTTTATCAGCTGTATACCACTTAAATATTTTATTTAGTTTGCACTTTGCACATGCCCAACATTAAAATAATTAGCTAACAATACCAATACTAACACTGTTAACAATAGCAATGGAGATAATAAGACCAAAAATGAGCAATAAGTGTTACTGTGATGTAACACTTAGTGCGATGTATAGCATAATTAAGTCACTTTTCTTATAGCTTGGATCCAGTCCATCCTCTCCTCGTGTGTTGGAGACTGGATGTAATAGTGTGTCTCCATCTGAGTTATGATTTTAAAGAGGTTCCCCTGGACTTTACCTTTAACACCTGCAGATTACAAGAAAGTGGCCATTAGTTTCTGTGTTTACAGTATTTATCTGTAAATATTGCTGCTGCCACGACAAGAGCTTAGTATTTTGAGTCAGTTGCAGCAAGTCTTTCCTTAATTCTAATTAATATGCGTGAATATTTTGTAAATATTCATTTGTGGTATCAGGCAATCATCACACCTTAGACTTTCATAGAAGAGGCAAAAGTCTGACTCACCTGGCGGTGTGCCGTTATCATCGAGGGCAGACACCAGACAGCCACGCAGAGATATACTGCCAACCGGAGTGATGTCATCCTGAGAACGGTGGCCATCAGGAAGTAAACAAGTCAGTACAAAAATAAACATCACATGATTTCTTAAGACTTTAGCATCTATGTACTTGTAAGTCTGTAAAACTGCACATCAGTGTTCTTCTCACCTTGCTGGGGTCATAGTAGTGCAGGAACCCAGGCTCCGCCCTCAGAACAAACAATCTAACTTTCCAGTTCTTCACCTTGTGCCCCTGACACACAGATAAACAGGTGAGTGAACACACAGACCACTAGCAACACAAATAAGTAGCCTAGTTTTAGTTCAAAACCTCCAATTTCAGCGAAGTGCTCACCTGTTTGAGCAAGTAACCTCTCTTCACCACCTTTCCACTCAGCTCCACCGCAGACCGAGACTTTTCTGATTTCACACTGCCTCGCTTCTGGAAGCTTTGGGACTGTTTGAGAAATTAACTTCCTTTTATATCTAGTTTATGATAACAAAAGTTGAGTAAGAATAAATCCAGAAGAAAGATTTGGAACTTACAAAGCAGTAGAGTGCAGTGGAGTCATCGAGGAACTGTTCTCCTAGAGCAGCGTTACGGAGAGCGTCTGCGCTCCTGATCCCGATGGGCCGTAGGGAGCCTTCATCCAGCAGCGCTGAGGCTAATGTTACTGACTCCACACGGGTCAAAGCCAGCCTATTAAACACAAGCCAATCCACCACTGCTGAGCCTGCACACACAAACATTCAAATATGAAACACTTCCGATCTTCGACTTTGATTGACCAGAGCTGATATACAGACCAACAGCACTGGATCGTGTTTGCATGTTCCAGACAGGCTGACAGTATTATGTGTATAGTGAGTAGTGACAAATTACTTTTTCTGCAGGTTTTACGGTATCGCTGGTAGGTTGCGACAAGTGACTGTTTTCAAGAGAATCATTTACACAACTTATTTGTTCAAAGAGTGATTGTTTCAGGAACGGAATAAGATTGACAAAAAAAAAAATTGACAAAGCAACTGACGATATTATGTCTAAAAGACAGGTGAACCTGGTTTCACCTAGTAAAATGTTCCTGGAACAACATTCCAATCATTCAATCAGATGTGAAGGATAGGTTTAGATCATGTTTAGTCTTATAATCAGGTTTTAGGGGTTTCAATACCATAATATGACACTGAAAGATTGGAGTAATGGCTGTAGCCCTCAATCGGGTCATGGGGTCTATACGATCCCAATCGACTTTTATTTAATAAAAAAAGGTTCCCTTCATCTCAGTGGAATAAGATTTTGTGACTTTTCATACATTATCTATCTATACACACACACAAAAACTGGGCTTGGTTCGGTTGTTCTGAAGGTATGTAAAAAAAAATGTGTACACTTCTGGTCTTCGGGGTCAATATGACCCCACATTGAAATGAATGGGAAATGTGGGAAAAAAACTAAATATATTTTCTTCATTTGTCCAAAAAAAAAAAAATCTGGCATAAATCTGAAAATTTTTACACAGAAATGAAGGCCTAGTTCTAGAGCATAAATGCAATGTATCATTAAAAAAAATTTCATATGCAAGCTAATGGTGTAGTTGAGGTATTGTGTGGTATATGGATACAAAAGTACTTTATATCTCAAAAAAAAACACAGCATTAATGAATAGATGAGAAGCAAACAAAAAAGTGATATATTATTTGTATTATTAAAAATGTATATTTTTTGTACAATTACTCAATCAATTGTTGGGGTCGTATAGACAACCGAAGCCCAGAAGTGTTAACAGGAAACGAAGACCTTTTTTTTCCTTTGCCATCACAGCAATAAGTAACATTTTAAAACATATCAAGGTAAAAAAAAAAATAGTTATTCAGCTCAAAATATTGCTGTTTTACTGAATTTATGATCACATAAATGCAGGTGACCATGAAAATGTTCTTTTAAAAACATCTTACCAACTCTTAACTTTTGAACAGCAGTGTAAATAAACATTAACATCAGCAAGAGAGATTATAATTATTTTAATAATTCACATAATGTGTGTTTTTGAGTGTCTGACCTGAGAAACAGTTGGTGTAAGAGCTGCCCTGCTCAACATGACTGCTTAGCCGGATACCAGTGTGCACATCATACATGGAGTCCACCACCTGACTGATAAACAGATATATACGTTTAGACATGGAGTTGCAAATACATATTTGCATATATTAACAAAATGCACACATAGTTACCTGAGGTTGACATTGTGAAGCTGGAGAGACATAGATCCTTTAATTTGTGATGGGGAAGGGGTCTGTGCATCACGTGGGTTAAGCTTCTGTACTGCTCCACCAATCGCTGATGCCCATTCGTCACGTTCCTCCCTCATGCAAGCCTCCAGAAAGTGCTCATCTGCAGTGTTGGTCTGCAGCTTCATCACCAACTACAGGGTGTAAAATGTGGTTAATATGACAACAGTCTTCAGTCACGCCCTAAACAAACATTTTAAATTGTTGGTGATAAGTGCAGCACTTTTTTTATCAGAAGAACGTAAAGGAAATTGCCACAAACATGCCACACTCCATCACTCTGAACCTGGCATTGACTGCAGCTGTTACACAATGTAGAATATAAATCAAAGAAATTGCAGATATACTGGGGAAAATAAAATCTGTGTTCCTGACATGCCAGTGCATGTGAGCAATGCAAAAAGAAATAATGAAAGGCTGTGAACATTTAAAGCACTGAGACACTCCCAGTGTTTGGTTCAGTGTTCAAGGTGTAATTTGAACTAGACCACTGATAAGCCAGGATAATTCCTGCATATTCCTATTACAAAATTAATGATGGAATTAAATAATAATGTTAATTAATAATGTCTGTAGAATAGTAGAGCAGAGTTGGGGGTAACGCACTACAAATAACACGAGTTATGTAATATGATTAGTAAAATGCAAACTCAAAATATTACGCAAACCAAAAATGTTAATATGTTAAATAAACACAAATATAGGCCACTTTATGTATTTAATCTCACTTTATTAATCAACGTCTTTTCTGCTGACCTTCAATGATCCAATTCAACCATACTAATAAGCAAAAATGGTTTTAGATAAACATCACATTTGTTTATTTTTTATTATTATTTTATTTTATTTTTAATTTATTTTTTGCTAAGTAAGATTGTTAAAATTTCTGCTGCTTCCTATTCTTCAGCAATCCAGAATGGCAGGCTACGCTTTATTTGAGCTGCGGCCAGTATTGTGTGAATATGAATTTCATTCAGCCAGATATTTATACATTTAATTTTTTCCCAAAAAACATATCTATTTTTGTTATTATTAAAAGAAAAGAGCCCAGATAAGACTAAGTAGCCTATAGGCTAACTTTACATTACAAGTTACTTTAAAAAGTAACTTTCCCAAACACTGCTTGAGAGTAGCCTAGAATTCTGAGAGCAAACAATCTTTAAACCACAAAATATCTAGGCCTACAGTACACACAAAATTAATAGAAACAAAGACGAGTACTTTAACTGTTCTCACTTACCGGTCTGTTTTCGTACTCCAGGCAAGGACAGGTGATTTTGCAGTTATGCAAATGTATCGTCCCTCGATGGCAGGAATCCCGTTTGCCTCCTTCATATTTATAATACATAAGTTTGTCCGATTTAAGAACAAACCAACGAACTTTCCAGTTCTGAACCACGTGGCCCTGAAAACGAAAATCATTTGTTAATAATCCAGTAAAATAACAATTAATTTGCCATATGTATGGATGGATAAAAAGTCCAAAAGAGTCTCTCTCACCCTTTTCACCAAAAAACCCTCTTTAAGGATGCCGTTATCTGACTCAGTGCCCATGTTAACTCCACCAGAGTAGATTCACTAGGCAGGTCTAAGCGCTTCAGGTGTTTTATAGCTGCCGCAGAAATTCCTTGTGATGTGAGTCATTGGGAGCAATCCCATTCCCTATCGGCGCCCCTTGATCACTAAGCAAGAATACTTTACCTGGGTGTGTCAATGGTGAGAATTAAATTCATTAAAAATTAGATAAATTATTAAATAGTAGGCAACGGACTTAGTTTGATGAAAGTACGATTGAATCAAATCGGTATGCTTATTTTAGATCTTCTACAATTTACAGACAATTTTACACAGATAGGAAATATAGCCACAGGGCAGAGTTTTCACAAGTCAAGACTGACGCAGTCAGATTGAGTCATTGCTCAGGTAAGATTCAATTCAATGACCGGATGTCTGTTGCTATGACAGCGTAATTTTGCGATGAAAATGTAATCTTAGACCATTTAATATTATGGGGGCATATTACATGTAGGTATACGGACTGTAAAGAAAAGTAGGCCTATCACTTCTATTATATAGGGGCTACACTTAAAAATAAAGGTTCTTTATTATATGGTTCACGTTTATGGAACCAATTTCCATTTCACAAAAGGTTCTTTAAAGTGGAAAAATATTAAATTTTAAAATGTTCTTCACACTAATTAAAAAAAATGGTTCTTTTAAAAACTGTTAAATTAAAGGTTATTTGGGGAACCAAACATGTATGACATCTGTGATTGGAATCTTTATTTTTAAGAGTGTATACAAAACAAACTAAACACATTCTTTTACAAAAATAAACAGACATAGGGCCTATTTCGACATGGCTAAAACTGGAATTTGCCAGCTGGCAGACTGAGTGGAGACAATCTTACACAATATGTGTTGATCATATAAAAATCACCAGCCATGTTCCTACATGAACTGTGGAAAGTTGGTAAACTAATGACGGGAACACGGCCAAATTTTCATGTTCACTCACTTCTACTGCAGAGCACTAGATGGTGATATCGCACTGCAATTGAGTATGACTTGAGTGGTGCTGTGTATGGTTGTTTTCTGTTGTTTGTGGGAGAATGATCTGAAAATGAAATCGTCTCATGAAGCATAGGCTAAATTATATGGCAATTATACTAAATTTTATTTTAGATGTCTCAGAACACTACACTAACCGTATCCCCTACCCATTAGAAAACTTTCTGCAATTTTACATTTAAAAAAAAAAAAAAAAAAAAAACATCACAGTATCATTTATTAGCTGTTTTCCACATGGGGACCACAACATTTCCACACAAGGACAAAGGTTTCGGATATTGCCATCTTTGTGTGGTCATTTTGTCCCCATAATGTGGGTTTACCAGGCCACACACACACACACACACACACACACACACACACACATTGGGGTTCCATATTTTATGTGGACTTTCCATAGATACAATGCTTTTATACTGTATAACTGTATATATATCCCTATGATAGAAAACATTCTGCATCTTTACAAAAAAAAAAGTAACACTGTCCATTTGACATGCCATAAAAGAGCTGTGGTGATGTCATAAACAAAACTGTACATTTTATGTCCAATGAAAGTTTTCTGGAAAGTAACCATTTTTTAAGACATTTTTTTCCTAGCAATCATTGTATTGCATATTTATTTGTCTTGCATAATATAAACTACAATCACTTCAATCTTCACTAAACTTCAATCACATCCCAGTTAAGACAAAATAGAGACTCGAGTTGCGCATTGAGGGATTTATGTGGTAAATATGTTTCCATCATAGTTTATGCGGATGTCTTCTTATCGGATAAACACTTTATCCACCTCAATGGTGCACATGTTATTTTTTTTGGGCACATTTTAATAATTTATGCGCATCTTGGTGTTTCCATACAGCATTTTTTATGTAATATTCCAAAATGCACATAAAATAGGTGGACGGCAAGGAGGCAACATAGCCATTGACTGAACTGTTATGTGACAGGTATACAGCATGCGTACACAAACACACAATTGTTTTGTGCTAAATTTTAAAGTCCTTAAAGAAATACAATAAAATGTTTTTTGTTACTTTAATTTGTTCACTTACTCAAAACAGCAGAATTTAGATTTAGAAGTTACTGATGCTCAAACAGGTGTTTACTTTCATCCCATGTCTCCCCCATACTGATTAGGGTACTAAATGTTGAACATATAACAATTTATATTTTTTTAATAAGCACAGCTCATATTTTATTGTCATTTTAAAAGAGTTTGTTGGAGAGGTATTAATGCAAATGTGTACATTTCTAATTTGAAGAGGTTTGTGAGGATTTAAGATCCTTGATACTGAGCAAAAATCCCGGACCTGCTGATCCAGTTTTAATTGAAATACACTGGACACACATAGGCACACAGCTCTCGTGGTCACAGCTGTTTGTGTGTGAGTGCCAGAGAGAAGGAAATAACATTCCTGCCCCCATATTGACTTTCTTCTGTTGATTTTAATTTTATTATTATTTATTTTGTCACTTGACTTTTGCAGTTAAGGGTGTTTTATGTTCTCTCTAGCATGGACCATTTTTAGTAATTGATTGTATGGTTGCTATGATACGAAACATAACATAAATTCCTTCACACACAAAGATCAGCTGCAGGGTGCTGGGGGTGTGTCTTCAGAAATAACCATTAACACTGTTCAAACAGCCATCCCAAAAGTTATGACGTAAATGAAATCACACCCGGATGTAGAAGAACCTGTTAAAGGCTTTTAAAAGAGCCGCACAATCTGAGAAGTAAAAGAGCGCAAACACTCAGACCCGCACAAACATCCTTTTTTCTGTTTATAGTGTTTCCTCCGGGTTTGGAGAACAATGCCAATAAATTACCATATACTGTAATCAAGTCATAGTACAGTTGTCAAACCATATAAAACATAAATGAAAGTGTCTTTTATGAACTACTCACACAAAAAGTCCCATGACAATTTTATACAACTGATCCTTTACCAGCAATTTTATCTCTTTTTTTATTGCTGTAACATAGACTGCGATCAAACAATATTTGTGTATGCGCACAAAATTGCAGTCGATAAAAACGAAACATTTGCTTTTTAAAATATCTGTCTTACATAATATCACATGTCCACTGAACTACAGCATTACCTAACACAATATACTTAAACATGAATACAATGAACACTCTTAGACAAGCTATAGTGTCACCTGTGCAAAAATGAATTCATAGAAATGGCAAGGCCTAAGTTCAAGGTCAAGGTCACCTTGAGTAAAGGACAGCACAAAGGATGCAGGGAAGTAAAATGTGTTAACAAAAGTCTCTTTGTTGCACTCTTACGGCCTTTCCCTTTTTCTTGTGCTTGTGAAAGGAAATAGGGGAACAAATTGAAGGATTGAATTCCATTTGAATAGGGCATGTAATACAAACCGCTCTAAACTTTGTAAAAGTAAAAGCTTTTTTCCCAAACAACAGTTTTTACTGCACTTTAAAACAAGTTTGTCTTTTTCTGAGAGCTAGCGAAAGTAAAATAACCATCACCAAACTGCTCAGAAAATGCAAATATCTGTTTCTATACACTGCTGCAGTTTTATGGAGATGATGCAGAAGAATACTGAACATAATACTTGATTAATGAATTCTGTAATTAAAAAGTTGACCAAATAAAGGCTTCTCTTTATTTGGCCATGTTATACTGGAAAATGTATAACACGTTTTATTGCACATAATGGTTTTCTGTATGTTTCCTGTTCCTGAATCTGTGCTACTTAAGTTGTACATAGACAATTGCATGTTCTCTAAGTTACACAATGAAGAACAGAGAATGTTACATCTACAAACAGATTTAATACATGATAAGCTACACTAGGATCTGGAGAGGGTGCGACTCATTTGGACTCACTAGTTTAGACATTTAAAGGGTCACTCCACCTCTGGAAAGATGAATGTGTATTTAAAATGGGTCATTTGGAGCTTTCTAGACTGAGAAAGGCCAGAAAATGTATTTTTGGCTTGTGTGGATGAAAGACAACAACTCCCATAATGCCCTTGCTTTCAATAGTATAACTGGGTTTCTAACAATGGAAAGCTTAATGCAAATGGGTGGAGTGTCCCTTTAAATTGGGGATTTCTTCCCCAGCATTTAAGACAAACTTTTTTAACCTAAAATAAACATACTTATTTAATCAAAGATAAAAAAGGGGCTTTTTTGGAAGTTGCGTTTAAAACCTACTTGAATCACAAATCTATTTTCTTCATCCTCTCTCTCTCAGAGTCGACTAACTCTGTGCCATGACGTCACCACTTTTTCAGGATTAGTCATGGAATCCCTCCATTGTTCCACTGCCTCAGGTGAACTGCCGTCAAATCCCAAGAGGACCTAAAAAGGAAGGAATACATTCTTATGGAATATACACTTCTGTTCAAACGATGGGGTTGATAAAATTGAGATTATGAATGAATTAATACTTATATGTTCAGGAAGGAAATAGGTAAAATGTTAGAGTAAATCTATGTATGATATTACAAAAATAATATCTGAAATAAATGCTGTTATTTTGGACTAAAAATACAAAAATAATACTGTGATAAATGTCTCTTGAGCATCATGTGACACTGAAGACTGCTATAGAAAAGTTTTCAATATCTTTTCAATAGTTTTTTCATCACTTAGTTTCAATTATTTGTAATATATAATATATATTTTACAATATTAGTGCCTTTATTGTATTTTTAACAAATGTTGATATGCATACTAAGTGTAGTGTGTTGTAGTAATGCATTCTGCTCCAAACTGACCTGTCCCAGCAGGTGTTTTCTCCGGACAGAGCTACGGCTGTAGAGTTTGACTGCCAGCTGCAGATTCTGGTCCTGATTGGTGATGGGCAAGTGAAGCACCTCATCCCATTGAACATGCCTCCCTGATGACTTCATCACTTTCGTCTTCCTCTTCAGTAAGACCTTACCCTCACTCAGAAAGTCAACCTTCACAAAGAAACCTAAAGAGAACATCCATCAACTTATTCATCTTATTCACTCTTCCACAACAATTAACTTGAATAAAAAATGTGTGTATGCTTTGGGAAGGAATTATTTAAATGAGGAATATTGAGACGTGTATGTTCTCAGAAGAAAACTCAAGACTACAATCGTGGCTTTTCAGGGAGTTCAGAAACAGTGTTAACTGGAATGGGAAAAAAGTGGATTTTGAAGCACTTTTTATGCTCAAACAGACAGGCAAAAAAGCATAATAGGACTCACTCTGTGTGAGTGGTGAGGAAGATGACGGAAGGTTCTGAGCACAATGGATCTGGAGTTGAATTCGACTGCTCACTGGCTGGAAGCACAAGGCCAGCTGAAGCTCTGCGTGACACACCTACAGAAAGGTGAAACACACACACACACAATAATCCCTGTTAGGTTTAGGTGCTGTGTATGGTTGAGTGTGTGGTGTTGATTGTGTGGTTTATGTGTGTTTTAGGGCAGACTACTTGCTGGGACTTATTCACTGATTTATAAGTGAGATAAACCAATTTCTGACCCAGTAACACACAAACAGCTGTTACTGATTTGAATAAAAAAAAAATTACTCTATACAAGGTTCCACTGACCTTCATTCTGAAAAAAAAACCAATTTTCCCTGTTACGTTTTGATTCCAGTCACATGCACACAAGCAAAACACACAAATCAAACTGTGCCAAATCTGATACCTGTTTGTGTATAAGGCAGCGTTCAGTAGGCTCAACAATGTTTTACAGGGCCTAACCTACTTACAATGAGTATAAAATACTGTGGAT
>JAOTRC010000011.1:13187970-13198930 GCA_027497675.1 Cyprinella lutrensis | reverse complement strand
ACAAATAAACACATAGAGGTTTGGAACAACATGAGGGTGAGTAAATACTGACAGAATTTTCATTTTTGGGTGAACAATCCCTTTAACTTAGGATTGGATAAGATATTTTAACAGCACACACAAATAGACAAACCTGCTCTTTATCTTTTAGCATCTTTTCCATGGCAGTGGCCTTTTCATTCACAGCACTGAACTGAAACTCTCGCTCCCGAAGCAACAGTGACACCTGCATGTTGGTCTCCTGCAGGGCACGAAACTCCGTCTCTTTCTCACGTGCTTTTGCTGCTATTGCTTCATTCTCCTCCTTTAATTTCTTCACATCGAGTTCCAGGATCAGTGCACGCTCTTTGAGGTTTGTCACCGCCTGCTTCAAGACCTCGTTGTCATTCTCACGGTTACGTAAATTTTCACTCACCTAGAGTGTACAGGAGGAAAAAAAAGATAAGATACCCTGTATCTAAGGTCTGCACATCTTACAGCTGTTCCTACCAACAATTCAACAAGTCACCTGACTGAGCTGGTCTCCCTTGGTCTTAATGAGTAGATCTTTCTCTCTGAGGGAGCGTTGAAGCGATTCTTGCTTCTCTCTGGCATGCTTGAGCTCCTCTGCATGGCTTCTCTGCTCACTTTCAGACAGAGATGCAGAATTTGACAAGCGATGATTGTTTTCCTGCAGAGTCCTTATCATGCTCTCCTTCTCTGCTAATGTTCTCTGCATTGACTGCAACTCTTGATGTACACTCTCATCTTGGCCTGGTAGTGCTGCCTCCTTCAGGTTTGGAGGAGCAAAAGCCTGGGTTGCAATCATAGCAGAAACATCTGGAGATTGCTTGACACTGCCTAGTTTCCCAAGCAGCACGTCTTTGGTGCTGCTCAGCTGGCTGATGGTCTGCTGCACCTGTGCCAGCTCTTGATTCAACAATCCCAGCCTTTTCTCTTTCTGCTCATAGCTCTGAATAAGTCTGGTGTAATCCACCGATAGCTTTGAGCTGCAGTCGCTGTCGGCAGAAACCTGCCCCTGAAGCTTGAGGAGCTCCTCCTGCAACTGAGCAGATTCATGCTGCATGTTCCTCACTGTTGTGATCACCTGCTGTTTCCATTCTTCCATCTTCTTCACTTGTTGTTTGAGGGTATCACGTTCTTGTAGGAGCTCCTCAAACTGGTTGCTGCTGACGCCTCCTGAGCCACCGCTCACGGAATCACTGACGCCAGTTGTCTGAAGGACAGAGACCAGGGTCTGACATTTTTGAGTCAAGGCGTCAATCTCGATGTCCTTCTCACGGATGATGCGGGAGAGGTTCTGAATGGTCTCTCGAAACATCTCTTGACTGCCTGAAGGGTCGCTCATGGTGGAGAGCCGCTGGTTTTCTTGCTGGAGCTTCAACAAGGCTGCTTCCTTGGCCGCAACAATGTCCATAATTCGATGGTAATCCGAGCGCAGTTGACTGTTCTCCCTGGTTTTCTCGTTGAACACAGCCATCACCTGTTCACGTTCCACCGCATATGCTTGCAGTTGCTGCTGCAGGAACACCACATCTTGACCATGGCCACCAGACACTCGAGCGTGCAGAGCCTGGATTTCTAGATCTTTTTGAAGGACCAATTGTGACAGATTTCCCAGCTCATTTTGAGCGACCACAAGTTGGTCAAGCTGCTTGGTTAGAGAGAGGTTTTTCTCATTTAGCTGGTTAATCTCAGTCTCTTTCTCCCTGATCCCTTTCACTAGTTTCTCAATCTCTACTTTCGAAAGGTCGTGTTTCTCGTTACCATTTTCACCATTCAATGACGGGGTCTTGTCCTCCTGTAGGATTTCTACGTACTGCATTTGACTCTGTCCTTGTGTGCTTAGGCCCTCCAACTCTGACTGAAGCAGTACAATCTCCTCATCCTTAGCACTGATGAGTCTTTCATAATTGAGAGAGCTTTGTTCATGTCTTGACCGTGCTTGCTCTATTTCACTCTGTAGCACCTGCAGAGAACGCTGGGACTGCAGCATTGAGGCCTGTTGCTCCTCTGATACCGTCCTCAGCGCTTGGACCTCTTCTTCGAGCTGATCTCTGGCAGCTTTGAGCTGGGTCACCTCTGCCTCAAGCTCTGTGATGATGTCCAGTGTCCGAGGCTCTGACAATAACTGCGGTCTGCTTTGCTGGTCCCTCACGCGGTCAATCTCTTCTTTCAGATGGCTGTTTTCTTCCTTCATGCCTCCAAGCTGTTTGTCCTTCTCCTCCACTACCCTTCTCAGAGAGTCAAGCTCTTGAGTTACTCTCAAGACACTGCCCTCTAATTCCTTTTGCATTTCCGCAGCTTGAGCTTTTAGGGTTTCGGCAAAGGAGTCCTTCTCCTGCAGAAGCTCTGAGAGTTGATTTTGACCTGCCACAGTGATGTCCAACATTTCGCTGGTGTCTTTGTGGTCGGAAACCATCTGTTCTATCTCACGCCTGAGCTCGGCAATCGTGAGATCTTTCTCTTGATTCAGTTTCACCATTCGCTCATGTTCGGTCTGCAGTGCAGAAGCATCCATAGAGCGTGCTCTGGTCAGTTCGTCGATGGTTTGTTGATACTGTTTAGCTTGATCTGACAGTCGCTTCTCAGATTGACTCAGCTCAGACTCTAACTGGCTTTTCTCAAGTTTCAAGGCTTCAATGCGGGTCTCTTTCTCCAGGGACATCCTGCTTAGAGAGGCTTGACCATCTTGGATCTGCCTTTCCAAACAGTCTGTCTTGTCCAAAGCCTGAGTGTTCTCTTCTTTCAACTTGCTATTTGCAATTTTCAATTCAAAGTCTTCTGAAGCAGACCTTTCGAAGGAAGTCTTCATTTCTGCTAGCTCTGTTCTTAAGTCCTGAATCTCTTTATCCCTTGCCTCAAGTTCCTTCCGGTGTCCCTCGAACTCATTCCCTTGATCCCCAGAATGACTTAACTCCTCACGAAGAGCAATAAGTTCTGTCTCTCTCTCCTGAAGTGCCCTCTTGAGGTCGGACGACTCCTGCCGCAGTTCTCTGCCCAGATCCTGTGACTTGCACAACTTTTCCCTCAAATCCTTTAATGTGGTTTCCAGTTGCTGCTTTGTCATGTGCAGCTCATTCAAGGAAAAGGCACTTTGACTTAGCTTCTCGCCTTGGGCTTCCAGCTCCAGTTCAAGAGTCCGTCTCTGGTTATGAGAGGAGCTGAGATCTGACTGAAGACGGGCTTCTACTGCCTCAGCCTGTGTTTTCTGCATGGACAGCTGGTCCTTCACTGCAATAAGATGCTGGAGAAGAAAAATAGAATAAGTATGCAGTATATTAACAAAAATCTGAATCACATTTATCAGATCCAATCATTGTTTTTTTAATGTCTTATAACTATGGAACTTTGGCTTAAAAAGAATACCTGTGTGGCCTCCTGGTTCTGCTTGTCCAGTTCTTCCAGTTCAGAACTGAGTGTCTCTATATCAAGATGGGCTTGCTTTAGTGCTTGGTCCCGTCTGTCTAGCTGGCTCTTTAGGTCTGAAACTTCCTGTGACAGTTCCACAGCACTCTTTGACTCTTCAGTCCCGTGTCTCTCCTCGGCCAGGGTCAGTCTCTCGAATAAAGCAAGCTAAAAAATAAAATTTTTATGAAACTAGTTTGTCTGAAAAACACATATTAACTTATGCATGATAACACACAAGTGTCCTTTCAAAAGGCTACTGAAGTATTGTTCACCTTATCTTGCAAAGATTTTTGTGATTTGACAGATACTGCAACTTCTGATTAAAAACAAGAAAAAAAATTGGTATTATTGTGTGTACCATAACTTTGTTAACCTATTCAAACCTTTTCTCTCTCCATCTCTTCCTTCTCTGTCCGGAGGGTATCAATGATGGTGTTGAGCTCCAGAATGTCAGCATGTTCAACTTCTTCCAAAGGACCGCTCTGAAGTAATAATAATAATTAAAAAAAACAATGTAAAAAGTATTATGACACTATTTATCCAAATATTTAGCCAAAACATATGCAATTCACTTTCATATGGTGTATGCATAATAATGTGTTTTTGCAGTATGTGGACAAAACCAACAATGGAAAATACAATGGAAAAAATCCATTCACTCCTTTTTTTAATCCTCAAAAAGCCTAAACACTTTCATTAATCAAGCTGTTTGGATTTTCTGAGTAATATGATGTCATTTTGCTCATGCTCTGCCCATGACCACTGATGGACTGTCCCATATTAGCATATTTCCACCCTCAACATTTGCATACTGTCTGCCAAGGCAGTAATTTCTTGTGTCAACACACCACATGGAAGAGAGGGGTGGGGGCGTGGCGTGAGCAGTTGCTCATTATCATTTAAAGAGACATGCGCCAAAACGGATTGTGTGAACAGAGCTGCTTTTGAGGAGGTAAAAAGGGTGTTGTTTTACACAACCATTAAGGAATTTTAACCAAAGTGTGTTACAAACTTTACATGAAGACCCTAAACTGGGCATCCGATGTCCCCTTTAAATCCTAAGCATGAATAAAAATGTCTAAATATTGTTGAGTCACAAACTTCTAAACTTTGCAGGGAAGGTTTCAGCATATCTACCTCAGTGAGACTCTTCAATCTAGCCATCTCTTTCTCTGCATCTAAAAATAAAATAAAAAAGTAACAGTAAATAGAGAGCAGTTTTGAATTTCCCATTCAAGAACAATATATGATGCGATATGATGAACAGAGCCATAATGATCATACACAATTTCTGGGGTTCTCTATACCTGCCAGAGCTTTTTTCAGGGTTTGTATCTCATTGTCTTGCTGGGCTTTCAGCATAGACTTCCCTTCCTGCTCCTGGACTCGATCCTGGAGTTCATTAACAGACTTCTGAAGGCGACTGTAATTTTGTAACAATTCTGCATTTTCTGCGGTAGCCTCCTCCTTCTCCTGCTTTATCTGGGCTTT
This sequence comes from Cyprinella lutrensis, assembly GCA_027497675.1. NCBI lineage: Eukaryota > Metazoa > Chordata > Actinopteri > Cypriniformes > Leuciscidae > Cyprinella > Cyprinella lutrensis. The sequence goes on along the minus strand of JAOTRC010000011.1, from coordinate 13,194,028 downwards.
ATGATGCTCTGCCTCCTCAAATCTGACCATTAGGTCTCTGTATTGTTTGTGCTGAAGCTCTGCTTCCTCCTGTAAAGACCGAATAGTCGATTGCAGCTCTTGAAGTGTGGCGGAATCCTGCACTGTAGTTGATTTGACAACACTTCCACCATCTGGGGAAGAGGAAGATAAACACAGCGTTGTACTCAAAGTTCAAATGTTCATTTTAAAGTTAAACATTAAATACAAAATTAATTTCAACGGCATTTAAAAAGTACAAAAAGGTCCATTATAATGCAACAATGCTCCTCCTCACCACTCTGAAGCTGCTCTTCGAGCTCCTCGATTCTCTCCTCATACTCTGCCAGCTCCTGCCTGTGCCGTTTTGAGATTTCAGCCATTTTCTGCCTCTGGGCATCCTGCAAAGCTGCCAGTTCATGCTGGTGCTCATCCACCTCCCGAGCCATTTCCTCTCTCAGCTCCTGTTTGGGTCCGAACGTGAATTAGGTTTAAAACAGAACCTGATTCTGAGAGCTGACCTATAGCAAAGCTCCAACTCTGTTACAGTTCAAAAGGTTTTTCACCTTGATCGTTCTTTGCATTTTCAGAAATTCACCCTGGTCTCCATTCCCCTCAACTCCTGGCAGCTTTGATGCCTGGTAAATTAAAAGAAAAAACATTCTAGTTTGATAACTTCACCATGACATACTTGTTAAACTGTATGCAAGGTAAAAATGAAAAGTGACCTGTGCAACTCTCCTCCAATGGGCCACATCAGCCTCTAGACGATGCACCTCATTGGAAAGACGGTTAATTTCCTGCTGAGACCACAGGACATCACTGAGGTCCACCTCGTCGCCATGGAAGCCTTGATGGACAGCTGAGGACCGGTGCAGAAAGGAAGACGAAGTAGTGGTAGTGGCAGCAGTAGTGACGGGAAGCACAGCAGCATCGGTGAAGGATGAACTTGTCGCAGCTTGAGAAGAGTGTTGGAGTTTCTGAACCTCCTCCTGCAGACAAATCTGACGAGCCTTGAGGTGACTGATCTCCACCTTCACACAAAGACACACATAAAACCATCACTATTATTCTACATTTTTCTCCTTTTTAATAGACATTTTTACACTAATATTAGACACATTTTCAGGTCAGAAAATAGAGCATAAGTGAAGTTAGTTTTGGTTAACCTCTTTTTGTTGCAGGAGGGTTCTGTTTTCCAATGACTGCTGTTTGATCTGAATCTCTGCTGCCTCTAGCTTCTCTTCCAGCTCAGAGTTGAGTCTCCGCAAGCGCTCATACTAAACCACACAAAAATAAACATACAAAGACCATTTTTAATTTACAAATCTTAGCATTCATTCATAATATTTTGAAATGACTCATCCTGTAATTATTAATTTGTACTCCATTACTGAACTTAAGTAGAAATGTCCTTCTTTTTAAGCACACAAAATATTGTCTCATGATAGAATAGAGAAATATTAGCATAAATTAGTTTTTGTGTGCTAAATTAATCACCTCAGATTTTTGTGCTACATATGAAGTCTCCAGTTCTTGAAATCTAGAGCTGGACACCTGTAGCTCAGACCCCACAGCATCTGTAAGAGAGTAAGATAATATTACGTACATCTGTACATAAAGCTCAGTTGTACAGCAAATAAGACTGACAAATGCTTTTCATTTGCATAAATACAAAATATTTGTTTAAACATTATGGGAACTTCTGTTCATCGGTAAACTGGTAAATATATCCAAGTCATAGGAAGAGATGAAGATGACTAACTACACTGACTATCCAAGACCTCACTGGTAAAGGTGAACAATCTTTGTCAAGTGTGTAGAGTAGAGACATAGACCTATTAAATCCACTCAGAGACAACAAGAATATCACTTAGTTTTAACGAACAGTTTTGTCAATTATTGGGTGACTGTCCCTTTAAATAGCAACATTCCAGAGGACATGGACTTCCTCCCAGCAGCTGCACAGCCAGAGCAGAATATTACACGTATATTACTGAAAAAGTTCACTTGGGAATAAATACAAACTGGATTCTGTAGGATTCTTAAGTAAATAACAATAAGTACGAGCACAATATACTGCATTTAAAACTCTTAAGAGTACAAAAAGGTAACAGCATGTTAGCACCTTGGCAAGCTCTAAACAGTAAAGCTCTATTTCAACAAGGTTCAGGTTCACGTGACAAACAAGAAAGATTTACACACAAAGCATACTCTGTCTTAACCGCACTGCCAAATCTAACACGCATACTAAGATTAAGAACTTTTTTTCTCCATTATTTAATGCATACAATATTTAGAAACTAAGACTTAGTTTCATTTGAGCATTAAGAAACTCATAGCCTCAGGAAATGACAGAACAGTCTTAAAAACATAATTGGGGTGGTGTAGCATAGTGTGTAACAGCAATAACTTTATTACAAGTCCATTATTAGTAAAATAATCCACTTGAAGTATAATGAAGCTAAACCTGGCTCAAGGACACACAATGGCCGATGCTCATTGCTTGAATCTTATGGGGCTTAAACCAGAAATCATTTTAGATAGAAAACCACACAAGTTAACAGCACCTACTAAATAACTACTTTCTAACATAAACAGTGATTAAGTCACTTCAATATAGCCTTTATCTATGGCACAAACAACAGTCCACTTATATAGTGACAACTGCCTTGCTCAAGGCAAGCAAGGGCACACTGCATAGGTGGTCTCTGTTGTTGTGGAATGGGACAAACCCCTACCAGGAGTCACACCTGCCACTTCCAGGCAGCCAGCCAAAGAACTGCTACTATGCCATCTGTAACACCTTTATTATAAATTTCTTCACATCATTAATGCAATATGACATAAAATAACAATAAACAATACTTTTAAAGTTAATGAAAATAAATAAATTGTTTACATGATTATTCATGTAACAAAAAAATATAATAATCAATTATGTTCAATGGTTTCATCATACCTAATGTTAGTGAACAGAAATCTTTTGCCACACCACTTTTAGTATAATCTTAATTTAGTATAATCTGTTTTGAAAGTGCTAATAGGCAGGTCGATGCATCGTGAGACATGACAGATTGACTCAGTCAATCTGTTAGGTCTGTCTGCTTTGCTGGAAGCTGCTGATCAAAGTTCTCAGTGTGTGTTGTGTGTGTATTCCACTCCTCCAATGGTCAAAAAGGGCATATTTACTTATGACACCAGTTTTTGTTGGAGTTTTTTTTAGAGTTGGCATAATTAATACATGTTGCATCAAGGAACAAAACAAAGATACCCACAAAAGTAGGCCTACTTCATTATTAAGTCCCCATTCACAAGGGAAAATTCTAAAACTAAAACCCAACTATAGCTACATCTCTGATAGGGATTCAACTGCTGTATGCAAACAAACCTCTTACTCTTGTCTTACTATAATTACTTCATCCTATTATATAAGCGCACTGTAGCACCATATGACAATTGCAGAGAATGACAAGGTAATGACAGGCTCAATCGCTATTCACTTTCAATGCACAGAAAGGAAGATGCAGATCCCTAACATTTCATTTTGTGTTCCTCAGAAGAAAATCAGACATTGAGAATTTGAATACCAAAATGTAAACGATGATAATTTCTAAGAGGACTTTTTCTTTAATAAGTTTAATTTATTTTAGGAGATGACAAAACAAAAATGACATCTTCAAAAACCTGACAAAACAATCATATCTCAACAATCTGACAAAATCAACTACATTTTACAGAGAAATGAGCTCTCAAGCATCTCTGGACTGACTGTATTCATAAACTAATCAATATATAAAACTGTCAAATTCAGCAGTCTAGCCAACAGTTGTGAAAAAAAGCAGCTGTCCAACTATAGGAAGTGATATGATCTTCATGACTGTAACTAGTCAATCAACTCACCTCCCACTTCTTCTGTGCTTTCCAGAAGAATATCTTTGGTAAAATTAGAGATCTGTCCGGTAAACGAAGACAAGCTTCCCCCGACCTGACCCAGACTCTGACCCAGGCCAGAGCCCAACCCTCCCAGCCAGGATGACATGCCGAGCCGAACCTGATCTAACCCTAAATCACCGACCCGGGCCTTTCACAGCACACTTTCTCAAATGTGCGAACGAGGGTTTCATCTAACTCCTACGTTAATAATTGTTATCGTCTTATGATGTTTTGTTTAATATAAGTAATAATCATTAATCAGCAGCAGATCCGGATTCCAGCTGGTTCAAAACTTCATGACATAAACAAAGACAAAACGCCGGTTTATACGCGTTAAATCCACGGCAATTACGAAGACCTGGTCGCCGGTTTATATCCACATGTGGTCAGGCAGGTTTCTGGAACGGGTTTGTTTTGGGTCGTTGTGTTTTTCACGCGGATAAAGTGCCAGCTCAACCGCGGCCATCACAGCCGGACTGATGATCATCAGTCAGGGGACGTGGACAGCACAGATGGATTATGGGACGGTGGAGGACCAACATAATGCAGCTTACACTTTCCACGCATCCACAGTGACGCCACTGGACACAACGTGTACTGCAACTCAATTATAACACCTACTCCGGGACAACAAATGTAATAATATTCATAAATTATGACATACGGCACGATATATGTACTATAATTGGTTATGTAATATTTGCACTACTGTTCAAGATTAATTCAAGTTTTTTAAAATAGAAATTAATACTTTTAATTAAGCAAGAACTTTTAAACAATTAGAAAAATAATCTATTTAAAATGCTTTTGAAGCTGCCATTCATCAGAGGCTTCCACAAATAATATTAAGCAGCATAACTGTTTTTAATGTTGATAATTGATAATAATAATAAATGCTTCTTGAGCACCAAATCAGCATATTATAATGATTTCTGTCAAGTCAGGTCACCTTTATTTATACAACGCTTTATACAATACAGATTTGTATCAAAGCAGCTTTACAGGGATAACAGGAAAATGATTTAATGATGTAAACAATTCATGTTGGTTTTACAGCAGCTCTAAAAGAAAATAAAATCACTATTCAGCTGAAGTTAGATCAGTGTTGATTCAGTTTCTTATGGATCATGTGACACTCAAGCTTCAGCTTTGCCATCACACACTCTTAGAAAAAAAGGGTTCTATATATGTAGCATAGGGTTCTTTACTCGACTCCAAAGGACATTTTATGCTAAAAAATGTTCAATAATGACAAGAAAGAACACTTTTGGAACACAAAAGTTCTTTATAGGCTATTATTCATTCATATATTAAATTATTCGGCAACATTTTGTAGTTGTAATTAAATTCTTGTTTATTAAACTGTTGCAGTAACTTAATATCACATTTTAATCATGCAGATTTTTGGAGGATAAAAACTGAAATGGCACTCTTTTTAAGTGATATTGATTAATTACATTTTTTAACCACCAAATCTTGAATTTTGTGATCGTTCACATGCATTGCATTTTAGGGGTTCCAAATACGTAGCGCTTTAGAACTTTTTAAGGTTCTATATAGAAACTTTTCTTCTAAGAGTGTGCAAATGGATTTGTTTCACGATCTCTTTATGAACTTTTTGAAGCGCCAAATTGTTGCGTAGCTGTCAATGGAGAGACATAGAAAGCTCTCCAAATTCATCAAAAAGATCTTCATTTGTGTTTCAAGTTTGGAATGACCTGCGGGTGAGTAATTAACAGGATTTTTTTTTTTAATTGGGTGAACTATCCCTTTAAGTATTATCTTTTAGTTGTTTCAAATATTTTTATTAAAGCACACATTCAAAGTATCATACTATCTACATCATATACAGGAGTACAATGCACAACCACATAAAGATGTGTACAGTTAGGACATATTGTGCTTTTTTTGTTTTGGAACATATAGCTATAACAAAATAAACAAACAAAAAGAAAAACATAAACAATCCCTCTTCCCTCCCTACCCAAATTTTGACCCCCTCCGATCTTCTTGAAACTCTGGATTCTGACAGAGGGCCACGAGACTTTGACCAGCGCGCAAAAATGGAGGCTCTAGACCCTTCCAGAGCCGAGATATCGGATGTCAAAGTTTTGACCTGAAAAAA
>JAOTRC010000011.1:13156959-13175039 GCA_027497675.1 Cyprinella lutrensis | reverse complement strand
AGTTTGATAAAAAATGGTCATTTTAGAAGAAAATTTCAAATGGCATTTAGAGGCTTTTGCATCTGAACTCTTCATATGCACATCTTATAATGCTACAGTGTGACAGTACTTCTACAATCAACCTAAAATTCAACCAAAATTCAAATTTAGTTTCCATAATAAATTTGCTTAAGAGTAAATAAAAGTTTAAGTACAAATGAGACAAAAGAAAAAAGAGAAAACATACTTCTAAGTTTTTTTTTATTGAACATTCAGACCATATTTAAAACTCACCGCTTCTCTCCATTTCATGAATTCGCTTTCAGTGAACTCCTGATTGGACACAAACTCAAGTCTGAAGACGCGCATGTCATTTCCATGTCTGCAAACATGCAAAACACATTACACAAGTCATGAAGGACAAAGAGATGAATGCACATATAATCCGTTTTCCTACGCAAACGTACCGGAGCTGAAGGCCTTTATTTGTTCGCGTGGACCCCAGTTGATAAACTTTAGCCGTCTCCACAACATCAGTGATTTCAGCCACCTACAGGATTTTATTCCAGAGATTGTCCATTTACAACTCTGTATATTCCATGTGATATCTTAAAATGTGTGTTTTCAGATTGCAGTTGTTTGTGGTATCACAAAAGCTAAAAATGTTTATTACATGAATGGATGAGAAACGTTAATATTTTTTACTGACCCGATAAACAGGCTTGCTGCTGCTGTTTCCAATGCCAATTCGTACAAAACAACCAGTAACTGTTTTAGCAAAAAACGGCATGTGACACCACCGCTCCAGTTTGTGCCGGGACAGTCGGATCCGATTCAGCTCGTCTGGTAATGACACTGGCTGGGACTTGGGCGGAGCCTCCTCCTTCCTGAAATACAAGTGCACAGTTGATAAACATACTTATTACAAAGGGACACAACTGTCACACCATTTAAAATATTAATAATAGAAAAATTCCAATACAGTTTTTTTTTAATCTATAAACTTAAAATCTAGAAGTACTGTAAATAAATTTTAAATATCTATACATTAAATGTACATAATGTATTGATACACTAAATGAAAAGTTTGGCATCTGTAAGATTTTAGTTTTGAAGAAATTAATACCTTTTTTACGTGAAACTGATCAAAAAGTGACAAGAAAAATATGCATGATGTTATAAAAGATTTATATTTTAAATAAATGCTGTTCTTTTGAACTTTCTATTTATTCCTAAACAACATTGATACGAATATGCTGAAAATTCAGTTTTGCAATCACAGCAATAAATGAAATGTCAAAATAGAAAATATGTCCAAGTAAAAAAAAAAAATTGGGGGGCTTTTACTAATAATGTAAACATTTTATCAAAATCGTTGTTTCATACTAAGAAGGTTAATGCAAAGAAGGACAAATTGTCAAAGACTTACTCTTCCTCTTCATCAAAAGATGAAGACCTTGAGCTACGGTCACTCTTTACGGAAGACTTGTCATCATCATCTTCCTCCTCCTCTTCATCATCCGAGTAGACCTCACTTGTCTTCAGCGGCTGCCGTTTGGATAGGAGCTCAGCTGAAAGGTCAATAGTTATAGATCAGATACTGGCATGACTGGCTACAGAATGCTAATTTTCAGCACAATACAAGAAGATATACTACTTATTGTTTTATTTTTTGTTAAAAAAAAACTAAACATTTGCTACATTGTAGTTTGATCACCCTGCATGCAAGTGGCATTCAGCTATAACCAAAGTAAATAAGGTTAGATTGGATTTTTAATGATTAATTCCTATTTGAAATTCTGTCTGTTCAATTCAATATCTTCTGATTAACAACGAGAAAGTGATAAGAAAAGTACCAGTTCTGTTTTTCCTCTTCTCTCTTTCTGCTTTCAACTCTTCCATGGCCTGTGACTTCTTGTCCAGCTTCTCATCTCTCTTGATCCGCCTCTCTTTGTTGTGGGACATTACCTGCGTCAATAGAGAGGAAACACGTGTAAAACCATATCTGCATTCCAATTTTAGAAAAGGCTTGTTGGCTATATAGTTTACTTACCACCTGAGTATCTGGGACCTGAGACAGTTTTCTCTTCTCTTGCTCCTCCTCCTGTTTCTTCTTCTTTTCTTCCTTTTCCTTCTTCTTCGCTGTCTTCAGTTTTTGCTTTATTTCAAACCTTAAAGGAAGAAATAAACATTTATTGATAAGAATCGTTTCTTCAAAAAATATCTAAAAAGTCTATTCTGCTCTTTTTATCAGCCCGTTGTGATTCCAAAGATCATGAAATTAAGGCTATTTTTTGCAAGTATAAACATATTTCGACTAAATCAGTACATGGCCGCTCAGATCTGAGCTTTGAAACTCCTCTCACCTCCTCTTGAGGACTTCTCTCTTCTCTATACGGTTAAACAGCTCCTGTTCTCTCTCCTTTTCCGTCATCTGCTCCAGACGGGCCCTGTCCTCCTCATCCCCCATTAGATCATCTCCATAACCATCCCGGAAAACCTCATCTTCTGATGACGAGTCAGAATCTGAGCTGGAGGATGAGCTGTTACTGTCGGAGTCTGACACCTCACCTTATGAAACGTAAAGCAGAGATAAACACCTTTCGAAATGTACTTTTCCAGAAAACAGCATTACAGAATCCAAACCGCTGTCTTACCCTCCTCTGGAGCCGAACTCTCTGCTGAACTGTCTCCATTTGAGCTGCCGGATGAAGCCGTCTTGCCCTTTCTTTTCTTGACTGTGTTCTTCTTTTCAGGCCCTTTGCTAGGTTTCCCCTTCTTTTTGGTTTTAGTGCCTCCCACAGTCCACTAATAAATCAATAGAACACATCAATAAGGAGTTTAATTTACAATCAACTTTTGACATCTCTTTCAGAACCGGGATATTTTCAAAAGTTATTCAAAGAAGTAAATGCACACACTTCAGTCGCCTAATCAAACATAAGACACACATGATTCAAGTTATTTGGTATTGTAGTACATGTCACTGTATATTTTGCCATCAAAATGTTCCAGACTTAAAATGGCAAACTACACCTTTTTTTGGCTTTGTTAGTACATTTCACTAACCATAAAAAACCTTCAGATTTCTGCAACCTTACTGCAGTATATAAGGTTGGAAAAAATGTGCTCTCATTACACTAGCTAGCTGAAAGTCTACATGAAATGGTAATCAATGTGAAAAATTAGATTGAGATGTGATTTTAACCTCAGGTTGTGGAACAAGTTCACCCTCGATATCATCAACAAATCTCAAAAGGTGGAACTTCTTTTTAAAATCTATCGTTACTTAGTTACTATTGTAACCTTATAACATTATTACATTAACTACCAGTAAGATTTGCCACTACAGTAGCAACACTTTAAAACAACACCATAATTGGTTATTGGTGAACATTATTTTCTGTGGAATTACATGCACTGATAACCACTCAGAATTAGAATCAGAATTAGAACTTTGAACTAAATTTCCAGTCGAGATGGGTATGGTGGCGTCTAAATATAAAATATATCCGCATCGTCTAAAATCTTGGAGGGTGTGGTTGCGGCTCAATTAAACAAACACTTAAATAAAAATAATCAATTTGAGCCTCATCAATGTGTTTGTGTTTGTTTAAGTCACTAATGACTTACTAATAGCCTCCGACTCAGGCTCTATGTCCATTCTCATTCTCTCGGATCTTAGTTCAGCCTTTGACACTATAGTCCATGCACTGTTATTCAATCGCCTTGAAGATGTCTTTGGTTTGTCAAACACAGTTCTTGTCTGGTTCAAGTCCTATTCCACTGACCGCAGTCAATTTTTTTTTTTTTTTATGGGTGGCTAATATAGGTTCAATGTTGGTTCTATTCATACTGGCGTCCCACAGGGGTCAGTATTGGGACCCTTACTTTTTAGTATGCAAATCTATTCACTCGGCCAATTATTGACCTTAATTACACTTTTATGCTGATGATACGCAGATTTATATCCATTCAAGACAGGGTCAGCAAGTAGACGTTGTGTATCTTTCAGACTGTATTGCTGAGATCGAGATTTGGAAGTCTAATAATTTTCTGTCTTTAAATGGCACAAAAACACAAGTTCTGCTACTCTCTTCATCAACTGTGAAAGGCAGGGTCTCTCATTCTTTCTGTTGATGGTGTTTCCTTAGAGTTTCAAAGCAAATAAAAAATCTTGGTGTCATATTTGATGCCACAGTGTCTTTTGTGCAGAATAAGGTTAAGACATCCTTTTATCACCTCAGGAATTTAGCGCGTTTACGTCCTATGTTGTCCTTCTCAGTTGCTGAGAGGTTGGTAAACTCTTTTGTCTTTTCACATGTTGACTACTGTAATGGTCTTCTAGTGGGGTTATCTAAATTGTCAATTGACAAACTGCAATATTTACAAAATTTGGCTGCTAGTGTATTGTCTGGGGTCAGGGATCATTTTACACCTGTCTTGGAGTCTTTGCACTGCTACCTGTCAAGTACTGAATTGATTTTAAAATCCTTATGTTGGGATATAAGGATTTGTATAATCTGGCTCCTCAAGTACTGGATCAGTACTTGTCTGATCTATTAATGCATTAATGTATGCATAGAAAATGTATTAATTATTTTTGTTATTTAAAGTGTGTAGTCTCTGTTATGTTTGCATGTAAAGCATAATGATAAAGCAACTTTTAATGGCGCTACATAAAATAAATGTAGTATTATTAAAAAACAGAATGGAAATGTAGCAACATATTTTTGATTCTGTATTATAAGTTAACAGAAATCTAAATAAAATTATATATTTAAAAAATAAATAATTGAATGAGCAGGTTCAAGTCCTCGGTTGCTGTTTAGATGGAGCCAGATCTGAATGCACACTAGCAGTTGATTGTAAGAATAGGGCAGGTTTAAGCGGACTCAACTATCGGAGAAGTCCAGCATACGTCACCGAAGAGAAGTCTCATTTCACTGGATGATCGATTTATGACACTCTGATAAAATTAGATTTGATTTCATAATTTAGAAAAAAAATTGAACATGCACATGATGATTACAAATGTAATCTCACTGTATGATACTGATTAACTGATTTGGCAGACATCCTGAACTTTTACTTGCAGTAACGAATACAATAAAACTGTGATGGTAATTGGCTTGGTTCCTGTGATGTAGAAATTACATCAGATAAAGACGGCCGGTTGAGAGGAGTAGGATCAACTGTATTCACACATCTCTGATCATCAATGCTCTCAATGATAATTCTAGATTAGTGTTGGGCGATTTGCTCCACAGCATAGTCATATCACCAGCCTGTGAGATCGTAGATACACAATATGATCAAGTGCTGCGGGTTGGGGGTGCATGGTTTACTATCTGATCATTAATTTACATATTTACTAATTAGTTTAATAAGTTTGTTTTATTAGGGGAAATGATAATCTTTGTCTAACTTTTTTCGAGTTGGTGATAAATGTCAAGTCGTATATAACTGAGCTTGTGGATATCACAGAGGCAGTTTGCTAACTGTGGATGAGGATATGACAGCAAAAGACTCAAACCACAGTCAAATATTCACAGAAAGTGAAAGCAAAAAGCTGCTCTTTTTTTTTCATTGATGACTGATTATTGTGTTATTATTGTGCTGTTCGGACCTAAATACTTATTATAAAATTTTAGTAATGTGTCATTAAAATGTTTAAATGTGCTATGGAAACAAAATGCCTTGGCTTACTGTACAAATAAAGTGTTTCTTTTACAACAAGCACTTCTGAAAATTTGTGAATAGTACACCTTTGATGTGGGATGTAGTTTTGTAGTCTGTTTTAAAAATATTTTTATTGAGGAGGAGGTCTTCATCCTCAACCGCGAGTTATTTTCGTAATTATTTTTTATTAAATTTATTTTTTGTTTCAATAATAAATAGGATTAATTTATATTACAAACTGCTTTCTTATTTTTTTTTTTATTCTCAGTGCTGGGCTCACAGTTCACATAGTAGGGTACCTTGAACTGTGTGTGTGGATGACTGTGTACATCCGTCTACTCCAAAGACCATTTTTGACCCAGGTAAAAGCCTGAATATCCAAAAAAGTGAGCACCAACCTTTAGTAACTGAAAAGCTCCATACCTCATCATCACTGTCCGATGTCTCTGAGTCCGTGGAGGCGGCAGGTTTACTAACAGGCTCTTCCTGTTCATCAGAATCCACACGCTTTCTCTTAGCAAGAGACAGCAGCTCCTGCAAAAATCAGAGGAAGATTGACAGCTAGGACTTTCCCAAGTGAAATTCCTTGTATTTGGTGAAGAGAGAAGGTGAATCCCCTCTTTGTTGTTCATTAAAAACCTAAAGAAAACGTGCAGGCTGTCATAATGTCCACACAATTCTACTTTATGTTTGAGGCCTGCAGGGAAGGTGTGGCAGCAGAAATAATGCTACATGCTATTTATGAATAATAGATTTAAAGCAGTTATTTCTGTTTAATGAACCCAAATAGTGAGTGATCTAGAAGCTTGCATGTCAGGGTGTCTGCTTATGTGCTGCTCATTTAATCCTGAAGTAAAAACACATAACAGAGGGATTCGGGATAGTTATAACCCAACACTCCTAATGCTCGAACAACCACTATATGGTTAAACAGGGTCTAATCATCTCAAAGCACAGACAGATATCAAACTCCACTGACAATGGGGTTTTCATGCCAAATTTGACCTGCATTTGAGCATAACTATGTTTTGGTACTCATTTAAGCTGTTAGTATTAATTAAAATTTCAGCATAGAATATACATGCAGCACACAAAAAACATAGTAATATGGTGACAGTAATCACACTGCTGTTAGTGTTTGTGTTGAGCACTGTTTAGCTGCTAGCTGGCTAGCTCTGAAATTTGTCAACAACATCGAAATGAAAACAAGAGCACAGGTGGATATAGAGTGTAGTATGGGGTACTGCCTATAGGGGGCATATCATGGTTCAAATTCATGCATTCGCCAAGCAAGGGTTTTCAAACTGGGGTCTGGTGACACAGGGAGCTAAGGGAGGACTAGGGCATCTGTGTAAAAATGTAATGAAATAATAACAGTAAAACAATAAATGTATTAACAATATACAATACGATTCAATTATTTTAGTAACTACACTAAAATCAATTAAAATTAGAATAAAACTAAAAACAATTAAATTAAAAAAATATTATTGCCAAATAATATTTAAGGCAATTTTTTACATTTCCTTTCACTGTATATATTAGGTCTTTATACAAGCAACTATTTAAACTTTTTTAAAATTTTAAAGGACCCTTGTGTCCCTCACACAAAGGTGGTTATATATACGTGTCCATAGCACCTAAAAGATTGAAAACCTTGCCATAATGCAAATGACTTTTTATGTATTATTGCTATTTTGGATTATTAATCTAAAACTGAATATTTGAAGGATTAATCACCATTAAATTAAAATGGTTAGTTCACTCAAAAATGAAAATTCTGTCAATAATGACTCACCCTCATGTCGTTCCAAGCCCATAAGACCTCCGTTCATCTTCAGAAGGCAGTTTAAGATATTTTAGATTTAGTTCGAGAGCTTTCTGTCCCTCCATTGAAAATGTATGTAAGGAATACTGTCCTTGTACATAAAGGAAATAAAATAAAGTAGTCCACGTTACATCAATGGGTTAGTTAGAATGTTTTGAGGCATCGAAAATACGTTTTGGTCCAAAAATAACAAAAACTATGACTTTATTCAGCATTGTTTTGTCTTCCAGTTATGTTGTTCAAAACATTCTAACTAACCTACTGAAGTCACATGGACTACTTTGATGATGTCTCCATTCCCTTTCTGGACAAGGACAGTATGTCGTACATTTTCAAAGGGACAGAAAGTTCTCGGGCTAAATCTAAAATATTTTTATTTTTTAAGGAGTCCTTACGGGCTTGGAACGACATGAGGGTGAGTCATTAATTACATAATTTTCATTTTTGGGTAAACTAACACTTTAATGTATAAAAGCATTTTTTACATTTTAAACTTTAAACCTATAAATAACTTTACAAGTTTTAAGTTTTATTTGAAAAAAATCTATATTTTCAAATGATTAGCAGCTAAGCACATCATAAATCACATAAGCTCTTTTGAGTTGACACAACAGCAAACTTTATTACTAAATAGGTCTCCATATTTTTATTTTCATGCATGTGACTTTCAACTGTCCAATCAGACACTGCTTTCAGAACACGTTTGAGAGGGGTCTGTCCGCTCTAGTCTCTCGTCATATTTCTATGGCTACAACCGAAATAGAAGTTTAGCCGCGGCACCGTGACGTCATAAAACAGAAAAGGTTCTAAACGCACGCGGCTAGATTTGTAAACCGAATTAGCCGCGTGTTGTAGGCGACAAAAAATCACGTAAAATAAAAAAATGCAGGTGTTACTGTCTCAAAACGAACACGACGGCAACATTTAGGCCCCTGCTAACCAGATAGCTTTCCAACATCACTTAGCATGGGACTTCAACACACACGTACTGTACTGACACCTTAATGCCTTAGATATCGGTAAAAAGCGAGGTTTTTGGATCACATTCACGTGAATGATATTCCTACCTGATCCAAATTATCATCGCTTGCACTATCCTCCGAGTCAGAGTCAATCACGACCCGACCTTTCCGTTTCTTTACATTCACCATGGTTAGCTGCCTGGCTCCCCTGTGTGTGTGTTTAAACAGCAGCGCCGCACTCCTCCACACAAAGGCGCTAGAGCTGCTCTACGCATGCGCACACGTCACTCCGTAAACCAGCGACGACATGCGACAAACTGGTACACAGCACACAGTACTAGCTGTGCTGTATTTGTTAATTGTAAATAATATGTATAGATTTAATTAGCCAAAAATTATAATATTATTTAATAATCACTAAATGTGTGGTGGGTGGGAATCACCCGCGAGAGATATTTGTTGTCGGTAGGACCATAATCACGTGTGCTTGTTTCAGGTAAGGACAGATTATATGACGGACTGCAATTTCTCAAATGAGTAGTAAAAATTAATTGCTTTTCGAGACATATTTTACGTTTATTCTTTTTTAGACATGCCAAATGTGGTCACTCTCAGTGTTTGTAGTATAGTTTTAACATGTAATAACTGCCATTAACATTCAATCACGCAGTGTCTTTTTCATGTATGACTTCTGAATGTCACATCCAGTCAACCTAAGAACATTTACTCCCATTGCTCATTACAAACAGGTGAACGTGTAAGTGTTTGCAAAGAAAAGAAAAAAGAAAGATGACTGTAAGATATTCAGGAGCTTTTTGCATGTTAATGTACTATTGTGGTGTTATTTAGACTTGTTTTTTTTTCATTAATTAGTCACGATCGTGTAAGAGACCACCATCCTTACAGCCGTATTGTATATTATATTCTATATATATCCTTATATACAGCCGTATATTTTTAGATATAAAGACTCAATTTAAGCTAATTGAAATGGACATACCAAATGTACTTTTTCAATTTAAAATATTAATTGGAAAATATCTTGTATCAATCAAGTATTTTTTTTACCCACTATAGTACTGCACTGATGTATTATGTATATCTCATTTTTGTTTTTTACTCATTAAATTTAATCAAATTTTTATTGTTTACTTAATTATATTAATCTAAAATGTATTATTTATTTGTGTTCTAATTTTATTTAGTTATTTACTTATCTATTTGAATGTATTTATTTATTTATTTAAATCTTTTTAATTTTTAAGTTATTTTTACATTTTCAACCCTCAGGGGCTCCCAAGAGCCCAATTTAAAAAGTGAAAACATTTGAATCCAGAAGATCAACCGTATGTTATATGACAGTTAATATAAACAAGGTGTTTCATTTTCATTACATATGATGTTTTCCTTTTTACAGCATATTCTACTGATCTGATCACAAGAGCTACTCGGACCAAATGGCTGTACCGAGGAAAGCATTAAAAGCTCTGTCTGGAGTTTATGGAGTCACTCACAGGCAGCCAATGTTATTTCCATCTACGCTCGGATGCTCAGCTATACTAAGCACCAGGAGCGTCTATGAACGAGATTACCGCAGACCGGGTCAGCCCCCAGACACCCGTTGGCCTTGGCAAAAGATAAACTTTGATTTCTCCAAAGGTGTGGAGGGTATCAAGAAGCACATTGGTTTGCTGAAGGATGAGTTTGTCCAGCGCTGGACTGGACCAGAAGGAAGGCCATTACTAGAGCACATGCTGGAACAGACCCGTGTCCAGTGGGAGTTCCGTGGGCCGGAGAGTCTCGATCAGTGGGTCGTGTCATCTGATCAGGAAATTGGGGGCCATAGTGTGGCATACATCAAACTGGGAAAGAACAACACCACGTGTTTTCTGTATGGTTCTTTGTGCTCAACGCCTCCTCGTGATGGAGAGACTCGATACAGTGGATACTGCACTATGCGCTCCAAACAACCTTTGGTCAGTACATCTCTCTGTCTGATCCATAATCTGATTACTTATTCATCACATTTCAGATGTTTTATTTAATTCTTTTCTTGCTGTCTGCTTCATTTAATAATGATAACGACTGAGCTTTCTGGTAGACTTTTTGGACTAATGGACCCCAAACATTGAACAGTATTATATAGGTGTGTTTTCAATTTAGTATTGTACAATTTATAATGAAAGTGAACACTATAATTAATGACTTGCAAGTTATTAAAATTTAGAAACACAGCTTGAGAGTTTAATTGCATAAATGTACATAATTTAAATTTAGCCGTAAGGGGCAATAACATGTTATTTGACCATACAATATTCCTCTCTGCTACAGGCCTCATTTGACAGAAAAAAGACCTTTGACTGGTCAAATTTCAACACGTTACATATGCGTATCCGCGGAGATGGAAGACCGTGGATGGTCAACGTGTCTGCTGAGACCTTCTTTTCTCATCAGAGAGATGACATCTACAGTTACTTCCTCTACACTAGAGGAGGTCCCTTCTGGCAGGATGTTAAGGCATGTCTTAAGAATTTTACACTTATGCAAATCTAGAAACACTTCATCTGCACCATCAGTTCATATGAAAGTGCATTTAAATTGATCTGTTTTACACTACATTTAAATGTTTGGGCTCAGTAAGGTACTTTTATCCATCAATGATAAAGAACATTGAAATATTTACATAATCATGAAAATAATGTACCATGGTTTCTACAAAAATATTAAATCATGTAATGAGGATCATGTGACACGGAAGAGTAATGATGCTGAAAACTCAGCTTTGCCATCAGAAATAGAAGACATGTATGTATAAATTTATATTAAAATAGAAAACCGTTATCAGAAACTGTGAACATTTTTTGACAGTTCTCATGGCAACTGTCTATATATAGCTCTTTAGAGCTTTAATACATGTTCCTGGTATGGGAAACGTAACTTAAATCATTTTTTAATTAAAATTTCACAATATTACTGTTTTTACTGTATTTATGAGCATGAGACTTCAAGAGCCGTACTATGCCACAAACTTTTGAACGGTCCAGGGCTCTTGATTATTAATTGTGCAATCATCACTGTCTTACAGATCCCATTCTCAAAGTTTTTCCTTTCCAGTCGAGGAAGAATACAGGATAACCAGCATGTTCTCTGGTTAGATAAGGTCAGCATGACTATTTCCTTGTAATTGATATGAGCATCTAATCATTTATCCTTCTATTTCCTCTGGTGATACATTTATGAGAGCATTGTGGTGCAAATTCATACCTCAGATTCAAAATTTGTTTGTGTGCTTTTAGGTAAAGAGTATTGGTTTTACATTGGGGGACAAAGCAGACGGTCCATTTCAGCTGGAGATTGACTTCATTGGTCTGTGTAACGACCATGCCCACACAGAGGAGTTTGCTTATGAGCTTTACAAGAGAAACCCTGAGGTCTAATTGGATTAAAGAGTATACAGCAATCACAGATAACAAACGCTACAAACGTTTTATTAATAAAAACTTTTAAAAGACAAATCATTGGATGGATTTTTTGCAGGCCAATATATACACACACAAAAAAATGACCACATGAAGGACAAAAAAGTATAAAATTATAATTTATGAATATCGCTCAAGTTCAAATAGACATTGTGTGACCAATGTTTTAAGTGACTACTGTTTTTTTCCAAGTACAAATGTAACCATTCACACTAAATACAATTTACCAGGCCATCTCTTCACATAAATCAATGTTTAAGATATAAAATCCTCATCTATAAATGGATTACCTTACCGCACATTAACTCATGTTAATAAACAGATGTCTACAGAAGAGTAAAAATGTAAAAAATTTGGAACAAAACAGACAAAAGTTAAAATGTACAGTGAGTGTCTAAAATAACAACACAGAAAAGACAGTTAGGCCATAACCAGGCCTCGTCTGGCACCCAGCATATTCTCTTTCTTCTGTTTTCGGTCTACTGTATGCTTGGCACGTCGCTCCTCTCTGAAAGTTTAAAAAGGCAAAGCATATTCCATGAGAATCTATATTTTAAAATGTAATTGGCAAAGCAGAATTTGCACATGATCATTTAGAAATCATGTTGTTTTCTTATCAGTGTTAAACAGTTTTGCTGCTTAATGTTTTCATGGAAACTGAAAATACAAAATTATTAATTAAAATAGAAACAGAAGAATTAGTATAACTGTCTTTACTGTCACTTTTGACTGCTTTAATGCATCCTTGCTAAATTAAAAAAAAAAATCTCTCAATGGATAATCAAAATAAGCATCTAACCTGGTTTGAACTTGGTGCTGTTTATAGTTTTTCTGGTGTGAAGGAACAGTCTGAGATTTATTAAGGTCTGTTTTCTCCTGTGTTCCAAAAGGCTTCAGTTTTCCTGCAGAAATTAAAGACAATGAATAGCGAGCAGATACAAGATCATTCAATCCAAGAAAGCAGTGACACATTAGTCCCCGGCATTACATTATATATTTGTCTGAGTGTGGACAAACCTTTGTGTGGTTTGTAGGTGAGTGGACGAGAGAGACTAGCCTTCAGATCAAACATATTCTTGTTGGTGGTACCAGGTGTGACTGACACGCTGTTGTTCCCATTAAAAACAAAAGGAGTAACTCCTGCAAAAACCAACAACAAATGAAACCAATGCGTCGTAAAATCAGTTAAAAAATTATTAGTGCAACACAATGGAATTTGATTTGTTTATTTTTTCTGGTAAATTTACAATGAAATAACCACACAAAAAAAGAGTAGGCTGAAGCCAAGGCTTATATTTGCCTACCCTATTTAACCATATACCTGAAGAATAGGTATTATAAATTATACCCATACCAGGTGTTTTATTGATGGTGTTGACACTTTTGTTAAGTTCAGGTTTGGTATGAACATCAGATTTTCTTCCCGGGGTGGAGGTGAGAGGGACCAGAGGAGACATACGAGCTGGTGTCTTTACCAGAGAACGCTTGTATTCGTTATCGTGAGTGGCCTGTGAGAACCTAGAGACAGAAACTCTGAGTGAAAATTCACTTTATTTGTCAATGCTTGGCTTTAGCACCTATATTTAACTTGATCTCAATACTAAAATTGTTACAAATGTAAGTGCATTAAAGCATACTTATGTATTTACCTGACATTGATTTTATTGGTGGTGAGGACTGTTGGTCTGAAAGTGGCGCTGTCCTTCAATGCAGACTTGCTGGCAGTCTGCTGAGTGAACCTGCGTCTTTCTGGCACTTGTTTCTTCTCCTGTACGCCAGGACTGAAGAGAGATGCTCGGCTAGGAGGCACCTTCTAATGGGAGACAATCCCAAAGCTTGCTTATGATTCAGGTCAACCTCATCCAGAAATAAACTGATTTGAGTCAGACACAATACAACTGTCTTTCGACAAGATGTGTGATTTATTTCCATTGTTTGAAGACCTGATAAAAATGTTAATATAAAACTATAACTTAAGATGGACTTCGGCTTTTGCATCTGAAGTCTTCATATGCCAATTTAATAAAAAAAAAGACAAATTTATGATCAGGATGTGTGCTAATTCAAAAAATGACAGCTGATAAAAAATTGTTTGGTGACTTACAGTTTGAGCCTTCGTCTCAACCGATTTCTTCAGCGTCTTTTCTGACAGTGTCTAAAATAACAAAAAAAAAAAAAATGTTTATAAACCACTAAAAGTTAATAGTTTTAGTTAAAGGACAAGTTCCGTATTTTACACGTAAAGACCTGTTTTAATAATGAGATAAAATGGTTAAGATTGACATTTGGACATGTGCTGCTGGCCCGAGAATTTTCGGTTTCTGTGGTTGCAACCACAAAAAACAAAAATTCTCGTACCATTCTATTTCATCAGAAACGATCTTAAAACAGGGCTTTAAGTGTAAAATACCAAACTTGTACTTTAATGATAAAATCCTAGGTCATTGTTACCTTCAGCTCCTTGACTGAATTCCTGATCACCTCCATTTGTTTGTTCTTCCTTTCCACATACGAATCGATGGACTCCAACTTTTTAAAATGAGCCTCATGGAGTTTTTTGAAATCTGGGAAATGGAGTTTTGTAAATGCATTACTGAAGGACAGAGCTCAGAATATTTGGTTACAAATCTTGGTTTGGTTACAGACTGGAAAATATATTTTATTTTCACATATATTGATGGAAGTATCGTATTACTAGGAGTTGTCGGCCGCAGCGTAGGTTTCCTCTTCATCAGACCTTCATGACGGGGAATCTTACCCACAGTTCTTCTCCCCACACCTGCAAGATATACATTTTAAAAGTCATCACTGCATACACTGTTCAAATACAAACTTCCTCAACTCCCTTATCTATTAGATTGTAATTAAAAGGATGATTGATAATATCTATTCTCCACAAGCAACTTGAAATTGAGTATAATTGTTCAAGCCTCACCTTCCACACTTGGCTTTGTAGAAGCATCTTCGGAGTCTGGATTGGTTTCCCCAGATTCCAGAACTTTCTCTACAGTATCCTCTTTGGTAGAGATTTCAGGTGGAATCAGAGTCTGTGTGTCCTTGGCTGAGGACACCTTCCTTCTCTTGGAACTCCTTCGGCTCTCCTCTTGTGCCTGCTTTTCTTCAGTCTAAACATTACATATTAAAAACAATTCATTATGGAATGGCATAACGTTTATAAACTAGTATAAAAGATATGTTCTATACATATTTGTGTATACCTGAGCAGTGACAGGTGGGAAGTCACTGAGCTTTCTCTTGGCAGTGCGTCCTTTTGCTCGGCGCTCGGTTACAAACGTTGTCGTGTGCGGGCTTTGCGCGTCAACGGGCGGGAGAGAATCGTCGTCGTGCGCGCCGGCTACATCATTCCCCTGCAAACAATGCAGTTTTGCTTCTGTTATGACAAATCTTCACATTTCGACAGATTATGGTTGACGATAAACAAAGTTATTACTCACATTTTCCGATGTCTGCTGTTGTTGTTGTTGTTTTGAAAAGTGCTCCTTTAAAGCTTTCAATAGTTTCTCAGCCTAAATGCAATTAAATTCGAGCATTTAGAAAATAAAAAACATACAGCCACAAAGAAATAGTTAAATTCCATATATGTGTGTGAGGATATAATGCAGATCATTTAATACACATGGGTTGGCAGCGTGCAAACACAGCACTGCATCACTTATAACGAACTTAGTAAAGGCGATTTACCTTCATATTCGCTTTCATTCCAACTTTTTTAGCGAGGCGTTGCAACTCCACATATTTAAGCGAGTCCAAATCCATTTTGTGCATAAGCTTAATGCCAAATGCAGAAATGTAATGTAGTATCGACACTCTCTCTGATACAGATCGGTTTGTTTAGGTGGGAGTGATAGCCGTTTGAAAAATGAAAAACCGTGTTTCAAAAACAGCCCTTTCCGTTACATGATTGGTTGAGAAGCCAATGACGACGCTGCACTACAGCCAATGAGAAGTAGTGTTTATGTCTCGTTGGTTCTCCTAGGGGTTTGATTGAGGGGTTTTGGGCGCCACCTAGAGGTCAAGCCAATAAATGAATTAACGTGGTTGCGTCTTTTGAACTTGTGTTGTGTGACTGAGTAGAACAAAGACAAAAGTAGCTACTTGCTAACAATGTCGAACAGCACTCGAAGTTTACTGGAAAGTTCTTCTGATATCGGTCCATGTGACTCGACACAGACCAGTTCAATTGCAGAACAGCTAAAAGAACTGACAGACAGAGAAATGCGTATGGTAGATTATAGGAATTGCAGTGTTCTCCAATGCCTGACATGCAACACAGTGCTTGGAGACTCTCTCGGCATCTGCGGGGAAGTCGAGTGCCTCCAGAGTATCATTTGTTTGAGTAAGTTGTAATTTACCTCATTTTAAAAGCATGCAGATTAATAAAAACTGTGCAGATAGATTCAGTCATGAAAAGGTTTGTAAAGAATACTAAACACGTGGGTTGGTGTGTTGTAATAATCTCTGCAAAAACCTTTGAATATTTCCCTTTGCAGATGTTTCTGAGGATGTGAAGGTGAATAAAAAGCTGGAAATGAGTTTGATTGGTAAACTGGCTTTCTCGTAAGTATTGCTTTCTTTTGATCTCAGCATCTTCAGCTCACGTCCACCATGTGTCTGATGTCCCATTGTGATTTGTCTATCTGTAGCACCTACCAGATCCTTCACTGTGCTGGTTGCAATGGTAGTGTTGGCCTGGTTCTTCACTCCACCCCAGAGCACCTGTCTGCTTTACGAAATCTCTTCCTTTTACGAAAAGAACTAATCAACTGGTGGGAGTAGTTTATACTGATTATACATTTGTAATGTTTTTATTATCATTACAGCCATATTTTTATTTTTACATGTTTATTTATTATATTTTAGTTACATGCTAAGAAGTGGCACATGTGTTAAAGCCTCCAAAATCAACTTCAAACACAGACTCATGGGCAAAAATACTAAAGAGGTTTGTATTTATGCATTCACTACTTATTGTACAGAAGGAGAGCAACATTATTTTCTATTAGATTATATTTTAGGTTGATTTAACAGCTCCTTAACTGAGTTGAACATTGTGGATTTTCTTTCTCCTTTCTCTAGCTGAAGCAGTATTTAGAAGCTCAACTGAAGCAGGTGAATATTCTGGAGGAAATGATGGAAAAATTGTCCACACACAATGTAAACTAAAGAAATGGCAGGTGTGCAATATGTATAGCTTTCTTGTTGTAATAAAGTATTTATATATTTGTGTGACATACTGATGGGATTTTGGCTCTTCAGAAATGTGTGAAACTTGTGAAAAGCTTGGTTACTATGTTGCATTTTGTTCATTTGCATTGTTCATATATTGTTAATAAATAAATAAATATTGCTGGAAAAATGTCTTAATGTGATTTCTTACTACAGAAAAAAATGAACACAGAAGAAACGAAAATAAACAACGCATTTTATGATTGGCACCATGCTGCTTTTTTATTGCTAAAATGTAATATTTTGTACAAAATCATGCGGGGTGCATCTGTAGTGCATAGATCAGACTAAGCATAGAGTTTCACATTCAGAGGCAAAATCGTCAATACAAATCAGGTCGGGCAAAGCGTATAAACTGCATTATTTGCGTCGAAAAGAAATAAGCTTGTCAATTTTTATTTGAAGGTTTTTCCATTTAAAATCAAGGCTTTGCTAAAAACGTATTGTATCCGACTTTGCCTCTTGAATCACAGACTCGTAACAATTTCATTTTCATCATACAATATTCAAATCCAAAAAGTAGCATTTCTTAATGAATACATCTGTGAATAATTTACAGTAGAGATAAACCTTTGGGATTTCATGCATTTGAAAAAGAAAGTCACAACATTGGTCCATTCATAGATTTAGTTATCACATTTCTGCATAAATATGTTCAAGCCAAGCTCAATTATTGCATGCAGCACAAAACATTTCTTGTCCACTTCTACCATGCATCAGCAAATGTTATTTTTTGCACTCTTATTAAAAATACATGTAAATTCCCAAATGGATACTTTGTATTCTGGATGTATTGTGGTACATTTTATTTACCCAGGATTCACTGATATAATGAATCATCAGAGTGTCTCAAGCTACTACCCAGAACACTGCTCATATTGCTGTCAATGAAAACAAGCATAC
>JAOTRC010000011.1:13135064-13156071 GCA_027497675.1 Cyprinella lutrensis | reverse complement strand
TATACTATGGAAGTCAATGAGACCAGAAACTGTCTGGTTACTGATATTCCTCTAAATATCAGAAAATCGGCTGAATGGATTTGAAAACGGTAAAACTCAACTGTTGGGAGAGATGAAAAATGAGCCTATTTCCACAAAAAGAGGAGTATCCCTTTAACAAGACTTCTTTTTTGCCCATTAGAGACTTGTTTTTATCCAACTTGACTATTTTTTTGCCCAGAACTTAATTTTTTACAGTACAAACTAGGACAAACTCACACAGTGCTTTTGAAACATACAAGTATTTCAGCATGGCTAGCCGCACGTCAATACCAACCGCCATTGTTCTAATCCTCAGCATGCTACAACACGTTATTATTAACTAATAATGATTACCCATGAATAAACAACTGTGTTTGTCAATTAAAAAACAACACAAACTCTGAACAAGAAAAAATGACTCACCTAGTCGCTTCTTAATCAAATCGATCAAGGTGTGGATGCTGCATCCATGGTGGTTACTAAAACTAAATCTCTGTCCGCCTAATTTTATTTTCTAAACGACTTTATTATAGCATATACTGAATGTCACTACGACTATTAAACTCAGCAAGCATCGCTACCGTACATGCATGGCCACGTTTATGCTGGCACTACAAATCCCGCCACCTTAAAGCAAGCGGATGAAACTATACATCATTTAATGGAAGACATTGGTGATTTTGTTGTTTTTGCGAACAACTTGTCACTTGTTTGTACAATATACATATTCATCTCAAAACAAGACAAAGGAAATAAACAGATATTGCACATTTCCCACACTGAGGCCTCACTACTCTTCTTACTGCGTACATAACACTTTTATTTCTACCAATCCATATGATAGAAACTACTATACAAACAAAACAAACATTAGGTGGATTTTCTCCTTACAGATGAAGTTAATTTCCTAATTTTCACAGTGCACTGTAGCTGAGGATCGAGCACAGGCTCTCTACCCAGAGACCAACTTGCCATAATCTATTTGAGATGTTTCATTAAACATATTAAACTATTAACTATTTTCGACCGTTGTGACCAGTGCCAAACATGTAACCGTTTTCTGCCTTTCTTCAGGCCTAATGAGAAGGATAACCGTGAGAATGTTACTGGATTAAAGTGATGTGTTTATCTCGCCCTTCATGTTCTCCTGGAGAACATATAGGACAAATATACAACCAGTGAACTATAAGGTCTCTACAAGTTTTTTTAACTCTACACCTAATAATAAGGTAATGTACAAGACAAGAATCACCATCACTCCTCAGACAATGACTATTTGATAGACAATGGTTATATTTATATAACAACGAGAAAAAGAAATGTGAATATAGTTTGTTCAGAGCGCTTGCTGTGTGGGTCTGAGCTGTGGTAACTTCTGAGGTAGTAAAATAATTATATTTCATCATGTCCTGCATCTCATCAGAACCCCACCCCCACTAGAAAGGTTTAACTGTGGAATTTATAATGCTTATGCTTGGGTCAGTGTGCCACCGTCTATCTTGGTATGTCAGTACAAATACATAGAAAACATGAAGAAAGGTTCATGGTTTTGCTTAAGCACCAATACCAGTTGAGACATGAGAGAAACCATTTTTTGAAGAGAGCTTTCTGTCTACAGTATGTAGTCTCATTTGTAAAGACTAAATAAAAGTCACAGCAGTGCTTTACTTGTATGTTTGAAGCTAAGTTATGGAAATAGTCGATTGAGAGACAGGAGCTGGGACGTGTCTAGGCACTTAGTCTGCAGAAAATAAAATTCTGGGATGAAGCTACTTCATCTTGCTTGCAAGATTTAGTTTTTAAACGTGCATTTGTTTTACCTGCAAATCGGGTGCGCTTTTGCTCTTTCCAATTTCACTTATTTTTTTTTAACTCAAACTACAACTATATAAATACTCCACTGGGTTTATTTATAACAAATATGACCAGACGATGGTACTTTACTGTGGCACAATCATGTTGTTATTTAAGTTTTTTGGACACATGAGAATTTTATGGTTCTTTCATGAATAAAAACAACTTCAGTTGTCATCTTCAAAGTGCAGAGATGATATGATCATAGACCAGGGACAGTTGGTATGCTGAACAGACACTTCCCTGAAATATCGCTGGAGGAAGGTCAACTTATCAGGAAAGAGGACAATTTGAAGAACAAAGACAAGATGGTCTCATCTGCAACAGATCAGATAAGGCAAGGACGTAAGCCCAACAATGACACAATATCAATTACTCTCTTTATTTTTGCTGTATCGATATTGATTATAAAATCCCAAGATTGATCTTTCAGTATTATGTTTTCTTGTTGATGTGTGAAAAAATGTCTCTAAACATTTTTTATTGCAAGCCTCCCATTCCCATAATCACAATAAGCTTTGAATTCTAGCAATAAATACTGTTTTGATGATTTTTTTTTTTATGTGGCGTGACAGTATTGTTTCAACCACAGAAACAATGATGTCACTTAGCATTACATTTAACTCAGGAAATGCATTTAATGTCCATAACTTGTGAATTATCTTGAAAGAAAATGACTAAAATGGTAAATACAATTTCACACAATCATTCATTATATTTTTTACTAAACATGTCAGTGATGTCTTATTGTAACTTATAATATTATAGTAATATACCAAACGCCAGGGTTGTGTATATTACAGTAGAAAACTGACATACTGTACCTGATAATTCTCTAAATTAAATGTAAATCAGAATTTAACCATATCAAGAGCTCTTGAGTTGAATCAAACTAAATCTGTGTCAATACCCAGTCCAACAAGGAAGTATCTTGTGTTATTTCTGCTGCACAACTGACCTACCTGGTCATGAGTTCCTTTCCGGGCTGTTCCTTTCTCTTCTTGTCATGCCATATGAGGGTCACTGATTTGATAAGACAAAGCAGGTTAATTAATATCTGCATTTTCCTTTAACAATGTAGCCATTAGTTCGACTGCACTTAGATGAATATTAATGCACAATCAAATAATGTACATCTCGACTCCTGCATAATGCATGATCACCTATGCATTGTGCAGGGGTCGAGATGTAACGTTACATTATTTGATTGTGACGCAAGTGTTGGAATGCGAAACTGCAACACAAAGATTAGACAAAGCCAAGCTCTTGCAGTACAAGTCAATCTTTATCGTGCACTTACCGTCTCCGGTGATCTCGTGCTGGTATAAAAGCGAGTGAACTGGAAGTAAAAGTCATCCCTATCATAACGTTACTCGTTGGTTGGAGTACAACGGGCCAGGCTCAGAAATGTTCAGTGAGCCTGGCCCCGCTGCGCTGCTGCGGCAGTGGACTGCGCGCTACGCCATTTCAGTCCCGTCACCGTGTGTGCTGGTGGTGCTGCTCTTCTGGCTCTGCAGCGGCGGCGGACGCGCTCTTCCGGCGCGCACCCGTCCACATCGGTGTCTGCGCTCTGATTGGACAGCAGAGCGATCCGTCAGCCGAGCAACACCCGCCTTCTTGAACAAATGCAAGCGTGCAGGTGGAGATATATTTATTTTATATTGGCTACATTAATAAACAATGAACAACATTGTTTTGTTTAATACTTTATTGATTAAAAAATCTGAAGTGCAGTAACAATAAGAGTTCCTTTATTTCTACATGTAATTTCTTTTGAATCATCATACATTACATAGCAAACAGTGACATCTAGTGGTTTTAGGGAGAAAAAAGAAAAAAACTGCCACATGGAATCAAAAACATGAAACGAAAACAAATGAACAGGAAAAAATAATTTACACACTTAACCTGACTATTTAGGAAAACTTCCTAATATTTAAAGTCTTGATGACTTCAAGGTCTGCTATGCTCACCAAGGTTGCATTTATTTAATCAAAAATACAGTAAAATTGTAAAATATTATCATACAGTCATATTTAGCATATTTTTTCAGCATAATTACTCCCATGTCTTCAGTGTCACATGATCAATGCTTTAGAAATCAAATATGATGATTTTCTGCTCAATAAACATTTATTATTATTAATGTTGAAAATGGTAGTGCTGCTTAAAATGATTGTGGAAATCATGAGCATTTTTTCTTTTAAAAATAAAAAAATTCACAAGAACAGCATTCATTGAATGTGTTTGTATAAGACGATGTAGGCTAAAATATCTTTACTGACACGTTAGGTCAATTTAATGCATCTTTGCTGAATTAACCTTTTTTACTCACTGTTTTATACTGTAGGCTATAGTATATTTAAAAAATTATGTTCAATAAAAATGCATTAAAACACTGCATTTCATTAACCTACCAAACCGGTTCTGTGTAATGTATAGCCAATAGCCATTAACACTATGGAGAGTGTGACAAAATTGTGACACACGCTTGATCTCACACGCGTTGAACACGCACGCGCGCGCACGCTTGCCTCCTCCCCCAGCTCACTGCGCGTGCGTGTGTGCGAGGTACAACATCAACAGAATGAGCCCTCCTCGTTTACTGTCAGAAATAAAACAAACTCTTTATTATCCAAAGTAATTAGTTCTGTACCTAAGTATTGAGTGCGTTTCAGGCTAAATCCTACAGTCGCCTTATCCGGATTAAACTCCGCGGTTCAAAGTGGTAAGAGACATTTTTTTTCGATTTCTCAAAATTAGATTGTGCAAATGCAACAGTGCTAGGCCGCAGGCTTATAATCGATCATTCATTTATTTCTCTGAGCGTTAAGACTCAAACACATCTGAGAAATGTGTGTTGCATTTTAAGGCACTTTGGTTTCAGAAAAAAACTACATCTCTTTCAACCTACGTGTTTAACAGCAACGCTTCCGCAAAAGTTGGATATCAATAAAGGCAGTGCTGCAAAACACAAGAGCGATCAGGAAAGATTTTTCATCGTTTTAAGCTGACAAAAAATCTGTAAAATACTAACCATAACACAAATGCATTATTTTGGCTTGCTAGAGGGAGACCCCATCGTGGCACGTGCATTGATAAGCCAATAAAGCTGCATGCATGTGGTCTTTTGTCCATGTACTGTGCATGAGTCCAGTGGTGATGGAGCTCTCTATGGTAGTGTTTACATTGGTATAAATCTGCTGGTGCAATGAGCCCTTTAATGACAAACCATAATGTACAGCCAGACTCAATGCAAATGGGTTTGAGTTAGTAATTATAAGGCATTTTAGTAATCTTCATGTTTAACATCAACCTTTCAGTTCAGATCATGCAGTCCATGCACACGTTTCTGTGCCTTTACATCTTGTGACAGCAAGCGCCTTCTCACTGCTTTGACAATTGCTCCCATAAAAGGTTTACGATGCATGTAGAATGAAAGTTGTAAATGTGAAAGTTACCTACAGTAATAATAATATGAGGAAGAGTTTGTGAACAGACAATTAGTAAATTCTTTTAGTTACAAGACCATTAGTGTTGGTAACTTACAGTAAAAAACATTTTAAGGACTGGCTAGCATCTACTAACAAGTAAAAACTAGTCCAGACATAGTTTAATCACAAATGTGATACTGCAGCATGTTGCATATAGCTTGAATGACGCGACAATAAACCAAACGTGAATTTACTTGTAAAAGGTTTGCCATCATGAGAATAAATAAAAAGAGTTATTTTAGATTGCAATAATAATTCACATTTGTATTTTGATCAAATAAATGCAGCCTATGAGCATAAAAGACTTATTTCAAAACATTCAATCTTAGCATAGGGTAACCTGTTATGTCACATTCAATCTTACTATGTGTTTGGAGCTTTATTGGAGCTTTATTTTCCTGCAGGTATCTAAAGTGTAACCAATTTAGACAGGGGAAGGGCGGATCTGGAATGGCAGGAGGAAGAAGAGGAGCGAATAGAACGACATATTGTCGTTCTCCGCTGAGCAGTGAGACAGGCTCCGTAGGCAATGGCAACCATTCCACCAGCTCACCTGTGACTGGTGTGAGGTCACGGACAAGGTGAGGGTGAAGCTACACATACAAAACTAATGTTCTATTGCTTTGCTAAAATACTCCTATGTAACCCACCTATTTCAAATCCGTGTGGTCATCAGGAATGGGTCCGGAACGGGAATGTCCAGCCCTCCGTTGGCCACTCAGACGGTGGTGCCGCTGAAGCACTGTAAGATTCCGGAACTCTCCATGGACCGGAATGTCCTGTTTGAGCTCCACCTGTTTGTGTGCCATCTTATAGCACTGTTTGTGCATTACGTCAACATCTACAAAACTGTGTGGTGGTACCCCCCATCACACCCACCTTCACACACCTCCCTGGTGAGTCACGTCTCATTGCTCAAATAATAAACTCCACAGAAGCATTGAATCCTATTTTTTCTTTTTCTTTGCTTTTTTTTTCAGAACTTCCACCTAATTGACTATAATATGTTGGTGTTCACCATCATAGTTCTGGCACGCAGGCTAATAGCTGCCATTGTAAAAGAGGTAATGTGCATTATTTTAGATCTGTATGTCATTTTAATAGTTTTTTTTAAAGATTAACAAGTAGTGTATCATAATTTTTGCCTTATTTCTTTGCTCCAAAGGCATCACAAAGTGGGAAGTTGTCCTTCCCACACTCTGTCTTCCTGGTGACGGCTCGTTTTGCCGTCCTGACTCTTGCAGGATGGAGTCTGTGTCGTTCACTCATTAATCTATTCAAGACGTATTCCGTACTTCACCTGCTCTTCCTCTGCTATCCGTGAGTAAAATATCTGCACAGCCACTGCTATTGACTAATGTTTCATTAAGGTGTGGTCACATTTACTGTTCTGCAGGCAAAAGCATTTTCTATAATAATCCATGTAGTCTTGAATTTTTGGTGAAGGTGAAATATTTCCCCACACGCATTTAACATCAGGTTCAAGTTGGTCACACGATGGATGGATATATGGATAGAATAATTGATTTTTTTAAAGTGGACAGTCAGAATTTACAATCATAGCTATCCATTATGATATTTTAATATTTCAACACTCTTCTCTATCTTTCCCCGTCAGGTTTGGAATGTACATCCCTTTCTTCCGACTCAGCTGTGATTTCCGCAGGGCTGGATCCATGTCCCCGTTAAGCGGCATGAGTTCTAAAGAGGTGGCAGGGGCTGCTTTGGGACGTGGGGGACGGGATTATCTCTCCGTCCTGAAGGAAACATGGAAACAGCACACCAGTCAGCTGTACAGTGTTCAGCCCATGCCCACCCACGCCTGCTGTCTCTCTCCTGACCTCATCCGCAAAGAAGTGGAGTACCTGAAGATGGACTTCAACTGGAGGATGAAGGAGGTGTTGGTTAGCTCCATGCTAAGTGCCTACTACGTAGCGTTCGTACCTGTTTGGTTTGTCAAGGTGAGTGCATTGACAGGTCTTTTGTACACTCAAGTGCATATGCATTAGTGATGTATGACCACTTTTACGTGGTCTTGTCTTGGTCTCCGACCTCTCGGTCTTGTCTAGGTCGCTGTCTCAGTCGATGTATCAGAATGGTTATGTGTTGCTCTCTACAACGTCAGACACATAACAGTTAATAATGATCAGCCTTTTGATCAGCAGTGGTGTTGAATTTGTTCACGGGGTGTCTTAAAGCATACTAAAAACACAACATAGACATATGAACAACATTAAAAACTTGATTTTCACCACAGGAGGTCTTTAAGGGACAATATTTCCCCCTTAAATTGATTTTCTAGAGCAATTTTACATTTATAAATACCTTTATCAAATAAATCATGATTTGAATATAAAATGTTCAATAGAGAAATATGCAATGATGGTAAAAACAAAGTGAAACAGCCAGTAGGTGGCGGTAAGTCACTCTCAAGTCAGTAAGTCAGTCAGTCAGTCAGTGAGTCATCAAGTCATTCAAATTCAGAAAAGAACCAATTGGCTTTATTTATGAATGGCTCATTGAATCATTGACTCAGAATACGTTTAAAGTCACAGATTAATTTACAAAACACAGCTCTTTTTTTGCAAAACAGAGCGAGCAATACAAAATGAACATCACTTAATATTACACTTCTGTTTGTTGAATTGTTGTAGAAAATCAATATCACATTTGCAGTTGTGTGGATTTTTTGGGGAAAAAAAATAGTCAATGGCAGTTAATGGGGTCCATCAACTGTTTGGATACTGACATTGTTCAAAATTTAATCTTTTGTGTTCAGCAGAAAATAGAAATTCATATATGTTTGGAATAAGTTGAGAGTGAGTATTTTGGGTGAGTTTGAGGGTGAGTTTAATTTCCGGGTGAGCTGTCCCTTTAAGCCTGAAGACTCTTGAGTGAATTGGTTTTACATTTATTTAATTATTATCATTTTTCTGTTTGTTTGTATAGAGCACTCAGTATGTAGATAAACGCTGGTCCTGTGAGCTGTTCATCCTGGTGTCCGTCAGTACTTCTGTCATTCTGATGCGACACCTACTGCCTCCCCGTTACTGCGACCTGCTCCACAAAGCGGCTGGGCACCTGGGCTGCTGGCAGAAGGTGGACCCTTCCCTCTGCTCAAACGTCCTCCAACACATGTACGTCTGACCTGGGGTCACTGCTGGGGTCATAGAAATGTCAAAGATTTAGGTCTTGTGAGAGCTTTTTGTGCGTCTTTGTTGGATTTGGGGAAATATAATAGTATAGCAGGTTCTGACCGATTGATTCCACATGCTTTTAAAGAAAGAGCCTATTTTTAGTGAAGTGATCCGTTCTTGGTCACACCCTTAAAAGAATGGCTGCATTGTGTTGCATGTTTCAACATGTTCATTTTATCTCGGGTGTTGCCAATGTGTTCAACAACAAATTTATTTATAGCACATTAAATAAATTTGAAAACCAATATGTTTTTAAACATGAACATGAATTGGTTTTCAAAATGTACACCCTTGAGCATATTTATCTTGCTATATTTATTACTTTTGTTTGTTACTTTTATTGTTACTATTGCCACAAGATGTTTTTTTTAAATTAATATTATTATCTTTACCCTTTTCTCTTTTCCTAAATTAACATTTTCTCATTTAATTATTATTATCATTTTATTTTGTATTTGTTTGCATATAATATTGATAAATCATGTTATAAACCTTTGTTGCAATGTGTTTGCTTTTGTTTGTAGACTGTAATCTTTTTCTTTTTCGTTTCCCCCCTACAGATGGACAGAAGAATACATGTGGCCACAGGGAGTTTTAGTAAAACACAGTAAAAATGTTTATAAGGCCATGGGCCATTATAACGTAGCAGTTCCCTCAGATGTTTCGCATTATCGTTTCTATGTAAGTATAAACTGTAGCCGAACTCTGAAACGAAAAGTGCGTTCTTTTTGCTGATTCATCAGAATGAATGTTAATGTTATTAGAAATATTACAAAGAATGTATTATGTATTTTTAATGGGAATAATATTGCAATAACCACTGTCCCCCTTCTTTTTTTCCTCTCCCCTAACAGTTTTTCTTCAACAAACCACTTCGAATATTGAACATTCTCATAATCCTGGAAGGTGCAATGATATTCTACCAGCTGTATTCGCTGATGTGTTCAGAGAAATGGCATCAGACGATATCATTAGCTCTAATATTATTCAGTAATTATTACGCCTTTTTCAAACTGCTCAGAGACAGAATAGTATTGGGAAAAGCATATTCGTATTCATCCAGTGCCTCTAATCAGAAAGTCAGTTAGACAAGCGTAAATTATTGTCAGTCATCACAGATGAGCAGAAAACATGCATGAGAGCTGTTTATTTTTTCTACAAGTGCATTTTTTTGTCTGTTTATGTTCTGACTTGCCATGAAATAAAAAGGAAACGTATTTTTATATTAAGTCTGTCTCTGAAGTTTTTAATATTTATGCACCACGTCTTACATGGCTGTCATAATCATCTGACATAATCAGACACAAATGTGTTAATAGAATTCAAATATTTTTATTTATTTTTTAATCATTAAGCCCTAGATTTATCATGATAATATTTCTCAGGTTCTGGGACCCAGGAATAAACTTTTGTCCACTGTAGTGGACAATACAATTTCTGCGCAATGTCAATTTCTGACACCATATATGTCACAGATTCAGGGCTTTTAGATACCAAATGTTAGGTTTCACCATGACAACAATTTTTCCTTGGTCTTTAAAAATGGCTGACATTAATTTGGTGATCAAATTTTGCAGTATTATGGGTTATATTTTAAAGTATCATTTGAGTCTGACAAATCTTCAAAAAAAAAATTGTATCTTCTTTCTAATTTTCTAATCTTCCTAAGAAATAGGTATTATTGTCAAAATGTTGTCAATTATTCTCGCATTATTTATATTACAATTCTTTTTTCATTACACGTTGCCCTAAAGAATACATTATTTTGCTAATTAGATACAGTGTATCTATACATTATTGAATGGAACTACACATGTATGGCCATTTTACCCACATAAAGTAAAATAGTATGTCAATTCATTCTGTAATATCTTTCATAACATAGTTGAGAATCATTTTTATACACAGGTTTGATTAAAAACAAATCTTGAAACCTACAAATTGATTGGTGAATGATTTTTTTTTCCTGTACATGTCATTTTATTTTCCCGTTGACCAGTACAGTGGACATATCATAACATATTAATAAAAATATATATATATATACTTTTTTTTCTTATAATCTAAAACAATGAAATGATATTGACAATAAATACTAATTTCAAACAACTTTATTTTCCTGGACCTGAGGAGGATATCATTTATCGTTACTGTACCACAATGGCCTTTAGATGGCGACCATACTACATGTCTCAATGGCTACAGATTTCGGTCAACGGTTTGACTATTGCAGAAATTCATTATAAAGTCATTTTTGTTGTATAATGGAATATAAAAACACGTTGTATAAATATCCAGTTGTGTGGTTGAGGTTTTAATAGTTAGTGTGATTATCCGTGTCTTTAAACGAGAGCTTCGCTTGCATCCTATTTGTGACCACTTTCCTAGTATGGCGAAGGTTTAACTCATGAATAATAACATTATTATTTTGACGTCGATTTTAGGCGTACCCATTGTTGAGATTCGGCTCTTGAATATTAATGATGTAGTTAGGACGCTTCTTCCAATAGCGAAAGCGCATTCATGAATATTAATCAGCAAGCTTCACCATAGTGCGAGTTTCAGAATCGCGGTCGGGTCGTGGAAGAGCAAGCTTGGAGAGCTGCTGCTGGAAACAGCACGCACTTTTAAAAAGGACCGCGGATCATCAACCTCATTGGAATGGAAAAACCAATACGGGCATCTTAAATTTGCGTTGGAAAGCTCAAAGAGCCGTATCCTTATCCGCCAGCCGGTGAGTAAATCGTTTTGTTTAGCCATAAATGACGATGTGCGCATCGCGCCTCATCGGGTATCCTGTGCAAATTTTTTCCATTCTGTGTAAAAGCTCTTCATCAAAAGAAAAATGCAGTAGATCTCGCATTGGTAAATATATCAACTCATTAGCTACAATTCTATAATTGCAAAGAAAAAATTGGAGTAACGTTATCGCGTAAAAAAAATACGTAATGTAGCCTAATGTAAAGTGCATTCATTTAAATTTTGACCCAGATTTCCGTATGCCAAATGAATGAATAATGCTTCATCTGAATGGCTATTATAATACATAATTTATATTATACAGGTATGTACAATTCATAAACATCATTCATATATTATATAGATTTTTTTATTTCTAAACTCTAGATTCTTATTTAGAATCCACCATTTATATGTAAGATGGGCAGGAACATACAAATTGCTCAAAAATTAATTTATTGCTTTTTTCCAACCTATTGGGTTAAGGTTTAGGTTTAAAATAGTACAGGCTTACAGTTTAATGCTTTTTTAAAATATTGCTTTTATTTTCAAAAAGGTTATTGATATTCTTACAGCTGCCATGTTACTTTATATACAGATGGTTGAATTAATGCCCGAGTGCAAGAAACCTGACCCAAGCAGTTGCAATTTCTAAGAAAAAACTTGATAACAAGGTATTTTTCTTTACACAGGGTGAGAAACAGAACAGGAGAATAAATCAACCAGAAAATGGCAGAGAGTGTTACTTTATCCATAAGCATCAATCTATAATTTTGGTGCAGGTTGAAACAACCCCATAACCCCCATAAAGTTAGGATAATTAGAAGTATGATTTAATATATACATTTACCAATAACATTTTTATCACGCATGTTACCTCTGATATTGTTATTTGACTTCATGCAGTCACTCAAAATATTGAATTTTCCATTCCATCTGTTTGCAGCTCAAGGTCAGACATTAATAATTGCTAAATGTTCAACGCAGGCTCTGACTGACCCGCTGTAATGATTGAAATCTGTTTGCTTCAAAAAGCTGAAATTGACTTGAGTTCGGTAATACCAACTGAACTGGCGACTGGCGTGAGACAAACCCTCATATTTTTGGGCCCCCACAATATTTAATTTATCTCTGTAATTTAGGCCCTTATTTTTATGTAATGCTCTTGTTTGCCTTCCCAACCAAAACAAAGATGATGTTCAGTTCAATGTTCAGTTAACACTTTTTCATATAACATTATTTTTTTGCAATTCCATTCACTGACTCTAAAATAGAAATAACACACTCTACCTTTACCTTTTAGCCCACAAATAGATTTTTAAGAGTGGGGACATTTTTTAATATAACTATTGTGTTTGTATGAATGGAGAATGTACGGAAGAATACAACCAAGGTTAGGATTTTCATTAAATAACAATAATTTTGTTCACATCGTATACTTTTGCATATTTTTTAAAAACATTTATGCTGGTCGCTATTCACTGCCATTATATGCCATTATAACAGGCACGAGTGGGAATTTTTATTTTTATTTTTTTTTATTCTCCTTTTGTGGTTCATAAAAGAAATATGGCATTAGAACAACACCAGGTTGAGTAATTTTTGACTTAACTTTAATTTTAGGCTTCCTTTCCCTTTAAGAGTGCAGGATCAGATCATGTTGTATTTCCGACAGTGATTGAAAGCTCTTGTCTGTCTCTTAGAAAGTGCCAGTGCCCTCATGGAGGACAAGAGGAAGAAAAGGAGTCCCAAAGTGTCGCTTCCCCATCCCCCTCCTCCACCAATCAACCCTCGAAAGCTCACCGTTCTCCCTGCGAGCAAGAGCGCCACATTCTCATTGGGTTTGCCCCATCCTCCCTCCCCCAAACCCAGGGGAAAGTGCAAGAGATCAGTGGGGGCAATGGGTCCATCTAAAGAAGCTCTTGCCGTTCCTGTGGTTCCTCCTAAAAACACAAGGTTTGTGTGCGTGTTCCCCTTAAAAAGGGGACATTTAAAAATTGTGCCACAAAATAGAGTCTAGTTGTGATTCTGGTTCTTTTTGTACTGATACAGACCTCACAGAGAGAAGCCCAGAGCTCCTCAGCCCGCCGGACCTAGTCGCGTGTCCCAGTCCTCCTCACCGCTCCAGCACTCATTCCTCACCGATGTCTCCGATGTGAGAGAGATGGAGGGAGGACTGCTCAACCTGCTCAACGACTTTCACTCTGGAAAACTGCAGGCTTTCGGTATGACACATGTGCGCTAGGGTTTTATTCAGAAGCTTTAATAGTTTGGGCTGTATTAGAAACGGCAGTTTTAATTGTTGGGAAATTTTTGAGGAATCAAAGGTGTGTGAGGGTGGCACATTGACACCACCTAATTCATCAGTGAGTTGGTAATAATGATACGTTTTATTTATATAGTGCATTTCAATGGCTCAAGGACGCTTTGCAATGAACAAACTACAAGAATGGCAATGGACAATGATAACAAACAAAACAACAGTACGTAGATGAGATTAATACAGTAAAGGAGAATTATGTAGACGGGGCAGAATACAATCAGACACAACAAAATGTAATACAACTTACGAATGGTGACATTCAGAAAATAAGTGAGTTTTTGAGCATAGTTTTCAATTCAGAAATAGTATTAACACAGCACAGTGATCAGGTCCATAGTTTGAGTGCAACAGCACTGAATGATTGCCCCCCATTGAAGCAAGGTGATGCCGAGGGACAGCGAGAAGACCAGAGTCAGAGGATCGGGAGGAGCAGGTTATAGAGATGGGGAGCCAAGCTGTGCAGAGATTTAAAAGTGAGCAGGAGGATTTCGAATTTAATACTATAAGCCACTGGAAGCCAGTGAAGATTGTAGAAAATTGGGGTGATATGGGCAGAATGCTTGGTGTGGGTAAGTATTCTAGCAGCAGAGTTTTGAATGTATTTCAATCTGGAAATGGAGCTAGCAAATAGACCAATGAGAAGGGCATTACAGTAATCAAGATGTGATGCATGGATGACAGTTTCAGCGTCTTTGATACTGATGAAGGGACGGAGCTGGGCTATGCGACGTAGATGAAAGAATGCTGATTTAGTGATAAAAGTAATATGAGCCTGGAAAGAGAGAGAGGAATCAAAGATTACACCAAGATTTTTAACAGTATTATAGGGTGAAATTGATATGAATTTTGCTAGTGAGTGACGGAGGTCTGGTAAAAATAATCTCAGTTTTGTCCATCTTAAGTTTTAGAAAATTTGAATGAAGCCAAGCTTTTATTTCATGCCCACAAGCAGAGATTTAGAGATTTCATGCCCATAGAGCAGGTGTACAGATGGTATATAATTGGATGTCATCAGCGTAAAAATGATAATTAAAACCATGCCGGTGGAAGATCTGACCAAGAAATATTATGTAAATTATGAATAAGAATGGCCCGAGAACGGATCCCTGGGGGACACCTTGCTTCACAGTAGGTGAGCGAAAATCTTTTACTGAAATGTAGAATTGTCTGTCAGAGAGATAGGAAGAGAAATAAGAAAGAGCAGCACCACAAACACCACAAAGCCCTTAGTTGTGAAAAATAAGAAATAATTTATTTTGCTCAAGACATGTTGATGCTGAGGAAAGGAGAGCCAACAGCAAGCAAAAAAAAAGACTAATATAGACTTGCTTTATGACTCTAGTAAGGTACAATCTTAGTTTCTATATCTTTAACATGGTGTGTTTGCAGGTAAGGTGTGCTCCTTTGAGCAACTAGAACATGTGAGGGAGATGCAGGAACGTCTGGCCCGGCTCCATTTCAGCCTGGACAGTCATGTGGAGGAGCTGTCTGAAGACCAGAGAAAAAATGCTTCGGACCGCAATCTTGAACACCTGCTTTCTAACGTGAGACATTAATTAATCATAATCACCTCATCCAACTCTTGTAGGGCTGCATGATTAATTGAAATAACAGAAATTGTGACATGGCTTTGTGTGATTATCAGGTGGAAACAAATGAAATGAAAATATGTGCTGCGTGTTTCAGAGTAAAGCGCAACGCTGAGCTTAATGTTCAATGTTTTCAGTAAATTCTGCTCCATGTGAACTCAACCAAGCACAACTAACTTGGAACTTTTATTTTAAATTCTAATCCCAATTTCATTTTTTCCTTCAAATCGTGCAGCCCTTATTGTCTTATCCATTCATACCGATGCTTGAACCATGACATTTATTCTGCTTTCACATGCAAATATATATTTGTACCTTACAGTAGACGCACACATTAGTGGAATCTGGATTGACTGGATATGGAACACCAGTCTATTTGTTCTCTCTCAACTATTCAAGCACTTTGAGCGTCTCTTACACACAAATACTCAAGGATTGGACACAATAATACCCTTTATCTCAATACAGGCCTGTGGTTGAATCTTGTATTATTATCCAAGTCCATGTGTCGCTCTCTGACTGGATTCTTTCATCAGCCTGTGAAGGGCTGGACAGTTACTATTGATAGTATTTCCCTTCTAGCTGTCAGCTCAGTGGTATGTGCTAGAGAGCCCAGAGTGTGTGAACTGATGGTTCGCTCAGTATAACAGAGTGTATTTGAATCTCATGAAAAACAGTCCAGGTTACTTTTTATCCCACTTTTTTTTCATTAAACTTGTTTTAAAACTATTCAGACTTTTGCATTGTGACAATAATTTCATTAAGCACATCCCCTCCACAATGCTATATTTGACTTATAAATGTGTCTAAAATCCCCATTATTATATCAGCAACATAACAAATACTACGTCTACCATGATATATTTACTATTTAAATAATTGTCACGTAATGTGGGAAATTAGAAACTTGCACGACGAGAAATAATTCCAGGAAACCGACTGAAACACAGGGGAAAACCACACAAACATTAACAACACCGAACCATGAACAGGAAACACTGGGCTTAAATACTAATGACATAAATGACAGAACAGGTGAATGACATAACTAATTAAACAGACTGGGGAAAACAGGACTAAACATAGGAGACAGGCATACATGCAACAATAATACATATTTATTTATTTACAATGTTAAATTAATAAAATATTTTTTTCTTATGATATTAAGGTAAAATATGATTTGGACATGGATTCACACATTTATTACAAAACTGATGTCCAAGAATCCATAGAATCTTATAGATGTTTATAACAAGCAAAAATAAAAGTAGATATAAAAAATTTAGGATTTATTAAATTAGTACTGTTAGGGCTTGGTGTAAAGATGAAAAGCTTTTCTGCATTGCAGTTCGTAATTTTTTTTAAAAGGACAGCGTGTACTTCACAAAGTTTTTGTCATCATACAGGCTGAATTACAAATCTAATCAGGATTTGTTATTGTCTGAAGTCTTCCTCCTGCTAAACTGATTCTATCAGCTCAGCAATTGTAGATTGGTCTTTTTAAAGCAGCAGAAAATTATATTGATTTTTTAAATGCATCTCTGTTTTGTCCCATATAGCTGGAAGAATTGAGCAGCTCCATGTATCCTTCCACTCTCTACAGTTTGTATGTGTTGTACATTGCAAGAATTATAAAATCCAATGTTTATTGA
This sequence comes from Cyprinella lutrensis, assembly GCA_027497675.1. Lineage (NCBI taxonomy): Eukaryota > Metazoa > Chordata > Actinopteri > Cypriniformes > Leuciscidae > Cyprinella > Cyprinella lutrensis. The sequence goes on along the minus strand of JAOTRC010000011.1, from coordinate 13,139,199 downwards.
CTTTTAATCTTAATGAACTCTCTCTCAAGTAAAATATATTGTGGAAAAAAATGTGTTTATCCAGATAGGGTTTGTGTTAGACTCAGTGTAAGCTCTCAGTGTTCTGAGCTAAGCACTTAGTTTTAGCTTCAGTATAAGTGCAGGGATTGTGTTTCTCAAAACATCATTGATCAGGTGTGTCCTAATGGAAGCCAAATAGGTACATGCATTAGAAGTACAGAGAGATTACTGGAGTCTGCATGTTTATATGTAATAGGACCTCCAGACCTTGTACATTAGATGTACATTAGCAGTGCATATCTCCTTAATGCTGTTTAACCAGACAGAAACTCCACCTGGCAGAAAATCAAGATTTACCCAAGACCTCCAACACCTGAAGCAAGAAACCAAACCCCGCCGACCATCAAATCACTGTGCAGACCTAAGCCCAAGTTGCCATGGCTACAACTCAACTGCAAGTTAATGAGCGCCATCATCGTGATCCGTGACTAATGCAATACTAAGTGACGGCAGCAGCATAAAAGCACATTCTCCATGTTAATGAAATTCAACAGCAAAAAAAGGCACTACTTGTCTAAATATTTTATTAGGGCAGTTAACAATTCGTCCAATGATTTTAAACCTGAAAGCCATTTTTGTTAAAGTGTTTAAATTGGGATAAATAGAAACTGTACTTACTCTAGGGTTTGAATGAGTTGATTCCACAGGTTCATTCATCACTGCTAAAGGCTGACTCACTTAAACAAGAAAAGATTTCTAGAATTATTATCAACAGAAGATTAACACTTGCATTATTCGTCAACCAGCACATACACAATGGATTTTCTTTTTGTTATTGGTCGGTGTTCTCTGGAATGATGTAGTAAATGGCTGTGGAGTAGCTATAAACTCACTCAGGACTGCTTGAGATCATTGATCTTAGTGCCTCTTCTCAGTCTCTAGATTACATTGATTGTTTTACTGGAAGGTCTTCATGGGACTCTCGAAATGAAGGAATGGAGTCTTTTTGTAGATGCTTGTACATTAAAATTGAAGTACGGTTATTTCAAATAATGTTATATTCCATGTTTGTAAAGTAGATTTTAAATATCTATGTTGATAGGAACTATCATGATAGAAGTTGTTAGTTCTAAAAGGAACTGTATGGAAATGTACAGGATTTGTATTGTGTGTTATTGTATAAACTAAATTGAAAACATAATGGAATCAGGCATTTCAAATTTCAGGTTCTAAAAAAGTTGAGATTTTTTGGTAATTCTAGAATTAGAGAGGAGTTGACTCGAGAATTGCTCCATTTTTTTCATGGTGCACAAGATTGTATTTGAAACCTGTTGATTTGTATAGTCTCTTGTCCAAAGCACAAACGCAGTGCTGTAACATCTTATAAAGATCTGCTGTGGATCAAAACTGCTGCAAAACAATGTTACATATCCATAATGCGAATACAAACTCACAAACAACAACCCCTTATGAAAAGCCAGTCTTCTCGTTTCACTTATCAGCACAACAAATGGACAAGTTTAGAGAAAAGTAAAAGAATTGTATGTATATTTCATAATGCAGTAACTTCATTTCACAGCTGACCTCCGCTATGCCTACCTCCAAATATTTCAATAGAGAATCAATACTGTCGCAATTGAGGGGAATCTGTTTAAATTCATTTAGGATTGATTCATGGCAGGAATCTGATCTTGCATCTGCACGTACAGGCTGTAATCGAAAGAATCATTGAAAATGACATTTGTATTCTTTCTGAGAATTATTTATTATTTAATTATTTGAAGAAGAAAATATCTGTGTCCTTTGCTTTTTGTTCATGTCTTTTGTTTATCAGTGCATAAACTATTTTCTATTTGTGTGCTTTAAGTAATAAAACTTAATGCAACAATTGACTCACTTTGACTTTTTGTGACTTGCATGGGTAATTGCTCATGGGTAATCAAGTAATTTGTATGATTCATTAAAATCATATGAGATTCATTGAGATTCATGATTCATTAAAATCAAATGAGAGATGCTGTATTATGTGGTGCATTTTGATTTTAGAGAAAGGATGGAAAATATTTCTTAATAATTTGCCTTTTTTAATGTCAGAAGTTTAGAAGCATTAAATGTGACAAAATTACAACATTTGCTCAAACCAAAGTATTTTTTATGTTATCATTATGATCAATAGAATACAAAAAAACACAAACATTTAAATTGGGGGGTTCAGTATTTTATACAATATATTAAAACATATACCAGTCACATTTTTAACATTATTTCTCTTATGCTCATCAAGCCTCCATTTATTAAAACAAAAAAGAAACATTACTATTTTGAAATATTACTAGAATTTGAAATAGTGGTTTTCTACTTTTATTTTTAAGAATATACACAACCGTTAAAAAGTTTGGGGTCAGTAATTTTTTTTATTACTTACTTAAATTAATACTTTTATTCAGCAAGAATGGATAAAAAGTGATCGTTAAGATTTACATTGTTAGAAAAGATTTTTATTTAGAATAAATGCTGTTCTCTTTAAACTTTTCATTCATAAATTAATCCTGAAAAAATTATCACAGGTTCCAAAAAATATCATACAGCACAACTGTTACCAAAATTGATTATGGCATCAAATCAGCAAATTATTTGACACTGAAGACGGTAGTGATGGCTGATGAAAATTAAGCTTTGCATCACAGAAATACTGTATATTTAGAAAATAGAAATATTAAATTGTAGGCTATATTGTAATAATATTTCATAAAATGCATTGCATTAAGACTTCTTTCAAAAACATTGAAAAATCTCTTCCAAACAGCGGGAGGCGGTCATGAGCTGAGATCCTGTCTGATCCTCGAGCTGTTTGTTGGGGAAGAAATGCGCAATCAGCCTTTCAAACAGCGGCGCTATGAACGAACAGACATGGATTCAGATATTAACTCAATTTCAGGTATTGTAAATGTTATTATTGTTGTTTTCATTCAGTTTCTAAAGTTGGTGTGCAAATATTTTATAAATAATTAAATAAATAATTTGTTTAAACGTCTGTCTGATGAGTAACTAAGTTCATTTTTGTTTACACTAAGTCGTTCATTCATAGATTCAAGATAACAAATAAAATGTGCTTTTGAATAGTAACGTTAAATGAACTTTTTAACAACAGAACTTCTGTAGATTGTGCTTTATAAATAAACATGTGCCGGGGTTTAGTTGATCCCAGTTTAGTCCCAGTATCAGAAAAGTAAAGCTAACATTGTGAATTGTGTTTTCCAGGCTCGGTGTCGTGGTTATGTGATGAGGCAAGGTCTACGTTTGGTTCAGACTCAGTTTGAGGACATCGTGCGAGAGATTGATGGAGGACTGGATCACTTGCAGTGGAGAGGAAACATCATTCCCAAACCTCACTTTACTGACACTGTGAGCTTCTCTGTCATTACCCATTTCTCATAGTGTACTGCTGTTTAAAAACTACATTTTGGTCAGATAATGCCTTTTTGTTTGTGTAATTTAACTATCGAATGCATTTCATCTTTTGATTGATTCATGTATGTCAGTTAGTATCAATATTCACATTGCAGAGTAATAGATTTTAATGCATATAATGTAATCTATAGAAAAGCCTATTGCTGCAGTATGAACGCTCCAGGTTTCAGTGCCATGACCATCAGGATGACTCTGAGGGGGAACAGAAGATAGAAAATGAGGACAGTGAGAAAACTCTCCCACAGTCTGAAATCCAGGTACCGGAGAGAGATGAAGCTCCTGAAACAGCCAGTCGAGACACTTCCGCGCTTGTGGACGAGATAGGAGAGAATGTTGTCGGACAAAACTTGGCGGAGTATTCTTCTACAGTTTGCAATGCTGTGAATTCAGATGTTTGCCACAGCAGCTTACTTCAGACAGGTGCTATGAGAAGAGACTTTGGGAAAAAAAGAATACTAAGATTATTTAAAAAATAAAACAGCATTACTTTATGTTTTTGTTTTTGGCAGAAACAAGTTTGCATTCAGTTTTGAAAGACACTGCACACACTCCTGACTCCCTGAAGCAGCAGCGGAGCACTTTGGCCATGGAGCTGCTGTGGATCCAGCAAGCCATCAGTAGCAGAAAGAAAGTGAGAAAAGTTTATATTATTTCTTTTTAATTA
>JAOTRC010000011.1:13114688-13128441 GCA_027497675.1 Cyprinella lutrensis | reverse complement strand
AAGAAAGAAAGACATGGACATCTTGGATGACATGGGGGCGAGTAAATTATCAGCAAAAGTTTTTTCAAAAGTGAACTTCTCCTTTAATGATTGTGCGCCACACACCTTTAAGCTGTCCTGTTGTGACGGGAAGCCCTGCTGCCGGATGTTACCTCAGAATTGATCTCTGTGATGGATGAGTTTTTAAAGTTGAATGGACCCCTTCATGTGTTTATGGCACGTAAGGGCCTAGAGGAAAAAAGACCAAATTAGAGTGTCATCTATTTCTATCAGACTCGGGCGGCCTGAATGCAAAGTGGACAGTTTATCTCAACCCACCTTCCTGTGTGTTTCTCCGACAGGAACTGGAAATCCAGGCTCGTGCTCACGGTCTGCCCAGTATGGCCGCTCCAATGGGAGCAGTTGAGCTTTCATCCCATCTCCTGAAGCAGCAGCAGCACCCGACCCCCCCGCAGCCAGGACAGCCCCCCCTCTACCCTCAGGAGGACATGAGTAGCCCGGACTACGCCCAGCGGACACCCTTGCCGGCGGCCATGGTCGTGGGGAACGGCGGAGAACAGACCGACGGCTCCACCACCTTCTCGGATCCTCTCTCCCACTTCACTGACTTCTTCTGCAGCACCTTGAAAGAAGAGCATCGGCTGGACGAGATCCTGATGGACGACCCCCTCTCGCCCTTCGGGACCGACCCACTCCTCTCCGCCGGATCGCCCGCCGCGTCTAAAGGGAGCAGTCGCAGGAGCAGCTTCAGCTCAGAGGAAGCAGACGACCTCTGACCGTCCCGACGCCGACCTGCAACACTGTGTAACTGACCTCCCATTTCCATTGGATTACAAAGACGACGGGAACTCATCCTAACATCTTACCCAATGTTGAGTCAGACACATCAAAAAAGGGAGATTGACTGATCTACTGACATTGACATACTGTGCAGATAAAGGACTGTCTGTACAGCAACAACACTGGTTACAAGTTCACTGGATTACTAAATGTATATTTCTGACACTTAATGGCATTGTTGAGATGGACCAGTCTAAAGAGAGAAATCTTTGTGTGCCTTATCCAAAGCAAGCTAACTTTATTACCACTGAGACCAGAAGCGATGCAAATTATGCTAGGCAGGAAAACCCAAACACGTCTTTCTGTATATCATACATAATGTATTTTTCCAGAAACATACCGTTCAAGTATTTATGTTTTAATCCCTGTATTCTTAAAAAAAAAAAACATTTCTTATTCTAACATTCTTTTACTTTTTATATATAACTCTAGGGGTGTGGGAAAACACAATAAACCCCTTTTTGATAAACTCAACACACTGTCTCACATTTCTTGCATATTCAAATTGTCATTCAAGTCAAAGTTTTCGGTAAAAATAGATAGTTTGAAGAGTGTTGGCAACCAAACTGTTTTGGTGACCAAAAAACAACAACACAAGGACACATCTTCTTTTATGTTCCACAGAAGAAAGATCATACAGGTTTGGAACAACACGAAGGTGAGTAAGTTATGACAGAGCGTTTGTGTGTGTGTGTGTGAGAGAGAGAGAGAGAGAGAGAGAGCGCTGTTCCTTTAAAGGGACACTCCACTTTTTTTGGAAATAGGCTCATTTTACAACTCCCCCAGATTTAAACATTTGAGTTTTACCGTTTTCAAATCCTTTCAGTCGATTTTCTGATATTTAGAAAAAAAAAAATCAGTAACCAGAGAGTTTCTGGTCTCTCTGGTTACTGAAATTTTTCTAAATATCTTGTGACTAAATCGGCTGAATGGATTCGAAAATGGTAAAACTCAAATTTTTAACCCTGACGGAGTTGTAAAATGAGCCTATTTCCAAAAAAAGTGGTGTATCCCTTTAAATATTTATTTTTTATTAAGAAAAATACTAAAAATCATTACGAAATCATATAATAAATATATCAGACTACATATGGAGCCCCGCTGTATATTTATTTTTAGTGTGTCGGAATAATACATTTTCATAAGACAAATTGTTCTATTGAAGTTCGTTAATGTTCTCATATGACGATCCGACTCAGAGTAGGAAGATTTTTCCCCAGGACAGCCACAGTGACTCCACCCTCCTGAATTCACCTGAGGTAAAAAACAAATACTAATTTTTTCTAATTCTCCCTTTCCCCCCTTCTGTTATACACCATAAACAATGCACTTTTTAAAATCCACATTTATTTATTGGTGCTTTAAAGTAGTGTCATTGTTCAACCGAACCCTAAAAACCTATAGATCGTTGACCCACTATATTGAACATATCTTGTGTAAATGCTGTCTGCTTTCAGAGGGAAGGCAGGCGTGTGAAGTCCACAGGAGATGAGCTGGAGGGAGAGAGCTCTTCTCAGCTGGTAAAGAGGAGAGGAAGGAGAGGAGAAAGAGAGGAAAACTCTGTTTTCTACGCCAGACCCGTGAGAGTTCGCAGACACCCAAATAGACCCCCACCTAAAGCCACAACAGGTGAATGCTGAACAAGTAAAATATACTTACTAAATAAATGTAACTTTTTTTGTTTGTTAATCTGTTGCAGTCTCTCTTGTGTGATAGATGAACACAGTGTGTTTAAGGCCTCTGAGAACAGGATGAGAGAGGAGGTTCGAGGTGCTGAAGAGGTCGCAGAGGATGAAAACACAACTGTAGAGCTTCCTATTGACCAGGTACACCTCTCCCCTCTTTTGTTCTATCTCATCTCATCTAGTCTTTTCTAAAATCATTATCATTTCAGAGAGAAGCAGATATTGTGGAGGATGAGGAGCCTCCTGAAAGAGATCCATTTGACCCAGCCAGTACAAATCATGTGAGTGTGTGAAATGCCCATGATAGTGATGACAAGTCAATCATGAAATAACACTATGACACTGTAAAGACACAGTGCATTGAACATGGACTTTAACATCTTAATTGTGTTTTCAATTAGGCTTACATGGAACTAAATCACCTTAAGAGGGATTATATAATTTCATAAAATGTTGCAGATTTTCTCGAGGATAATTTCTTTCATTTCATTCCTGTTTAGGGGTCAGATACTCAGCATTTCAGATCATCATCATCCTCACTCAGGGTCTCTCAACATTCCCCACGAAGTGAAGAAATACAGCAAGAACCAGTCAGTTTATCAGTTGTAAACAATATATTTAATGCATAATAATTTTTAAATGCAAATGTGTCATCTCTATAGTAAAGGCCTGATATTTAATTGCATGTGGTAGCCAATAATGCATCTTTTTATAGTCTAATATTGGATTATGTATTTAGAAATTATTAGAATTATTTGTAAACATTAATCATTTAAATACTTTGTCTTGCTTTCTTTGTGTATGTATCAGATCTTGGGTTCCTATGAGGAACAGACTGACAGGGATGCTGAATGCCCTCTCCAGGCTGAAGATGATGCTGGAAACAGAGACACACCTTCCCAATCCACACATATGCTCTGAACATGGAGATTGTGAAAAATGGCATTTGGAAAAAAAAGCAACAGTGTCCTCATAATGTAGAGATTCACTGAAAAATATCCTTTTTATTTCTTATGTTTAACAAAATATGACCTCTGAAAATAAAATACATTTAAAATAAATGTATGTAAACACTGGCCACATCCACATTACTAGTACAGATCCATATAAGCTTCTGATAATAAAACAATATGTACAAGTATTTTGTAAAATCCACATACGCTTAAAAGTTTCCACAGTTGTAATTAAAGTGCAAAACATTTGGCTTTTCACCAACAGTTCAAGTAAAGATTTTAAGTTATACATTTTTCAGTTATCCAGATTTCTCCAGGTAAAGGTTAATGGTATATACAGAGAAAGAAGCAGCACAGATATTGTGTCAGTTTTCAATGAGGTGAATATGTTTGCCAACAAGGCTGGAGCCGAGCGATCTCCTCATTCACCTTCCAGTGTAGTGGCATGTTTTAGTGGTCACTTGTGTTACGGAGCCCTGTGCCGTCCGTCTCAGAAACAGAACTCAGGATGCACAAAGTCACTCCAGACATGATGAGTAACATTCCCAGCAGAGCTCCTAGACGAGAAGAGAGACAGGGAGTGAAATATCTGTGTGGCAGAGTAAATGATGTTATTAAAGGTAATTTAATACCTTACCCTTTCCTCCAAAATCTTCTCCAAGCAATTTACCCATTAGTAATGTGAACAGAAATGTGAGGGAATTCACCATAGGAACGGCCAGAGATAGATCTACAAAACAAACAGCATTAATGTCACAATAATATTCTCTCATCATGACTGAGAATCATATAAACTGAAGAAATGGTAAGAGTATGCTATTCCTAACATAAGTTGTCAATACCAAGAAATTTCTCACCTGTAGAAGCGAGAGTGAAATAGAAAACTACTGATCCACTTTGGTTTAACAAGAATGGCACCAGATACTATAAAATACATATACAAATTACATAAAATATACAAAAATTCTGGTATAGACTACATGCATAAAATAATTAACGTTACACACCTTGAGATTAAGAAAAAGGAATTTGATCTCGGCTAAAAACTGGAGGAGTTTGCTGTCCCTCTGAACTCCTTCAATGCCCTCTGAGCCTTTTTTCAGGAAGGGGTTTGTTCCTCCCCACAAGATCGCGACCAACAATAGACAAAACACTTCACCTGGAGAGAAGGTTTATGCGATATTTTTAAATGGACAATTCAACCCATTTATTAATTATTGTTATTATTTATTTATTTGTTTTAAACAATACGGAACATAGTGATTCCATATAAATATACGCAGACACACACTTGTGGAAGACGCATTTACTGCTGAATTCGGAAACGCATATCGCCATTGAAAGAGACGGTAAACGTAAAGTTACTAGTATTCAGTTCTGAAATCAGCTCTAAATCTTTGTAAGCATAGTCACCTGCTGACACCATTATATTCTTCTTCAAGCAAATGAAACTGGCACCGCTGCACTTTAACTTCTTCTTGTATGGTTTCATGGGAGTTGATAATCCAAGTTTAGGTGTATCACCGCCACCAACTGGACTGAAGTGTGAAGCATCAATGAAAGGAAAAAAAAAAAAAACAGGGAAAAACAAAACAATCACGAGGAAAGAAAAAGAAAAACGACATTAATGTGTGGGTATCATTTAAATTCTACTTTACAATTCTGTTATTTTGAGATAACTAAGTATTTCTCTTTGTATTCTTAACTGTCGAGGCAACTTAATAGATTTGATAGATTGAAATTGATTAAACCTAGCCATATCTTTCCATTTCTTTATCAAATCCTCTCTTTCCTTGGTAAATAGCCTCCTGCAAAATGTAGAAGTACATGCAGTAGTTTTGTTTTCAGTACAGCATTGGTTCTCAACTGGTTTGGCCATGGGACCCACATAGCCACAACCTTTTTTTTTTTAGGAATTTCACCCAAAGATTGTTGACACAAACAAGTACTGTCCCATTTTATTTGACATACATGTAAATGGTAAGAATATGACTAATACTGAAGAATAAATAGTAGGCATATAAGATAAGGCCATTGAATAGCAGCCGCAAACCGGTTTTCGTTTATACAATTAAGTTATGAGCCACCACAGTCTTTTATAAATATACAAAATTACACAAAGTGAAAATGACATGGCATTTTGGGGTTATGGAAACAACAGTTATAATGGTGAATACACATCCTGCACATAAACATGGAAACTACTTCTGAGTAGAATGAACATCTTATCTGCATGCAAATCCTTTCCAGCTAACACACAACGTCCCAGTTTTGTATCACTTTAACATTGCGTCAGCTTGACACTGTGAACTCTTCCCCTGCTCCAGAATTCCTGAAACCTTATAGGATAATGCCAGTAAAACAACCCGCAAATTGTCTCAAAATAATATAAATCGCATTCAAATACTGACGAGCCTTCAGTAGGTATGTGGAGAAGCAATAATTGTGTCAGAATCTTTTTTCCTTCATCCTGTTAAAGACGCAACAGAAGAAAACACAACAGAACAAACTTCTTCATTGCATCTGATGGCTTCCTTCTGTTGACTTTGCGCGGGGCCCATCGACCCGCAGGCCCACACGAGTTGGCTACTGAATTGCCTGTCTGGGCCTGGCCCATGCTGAGGCTGCTTTCTCCGAGTCTCTGCATGTGGGCACTGCGCCGACGTGCCAGCGTGTCTGCATGTCTGGCGGAAGCTAGTTATTTTAGTCAATAAAGTTTTAACAATGGATTTTTTTTCTTACATGAATGCATCACTTCGCTTCTGAAGGCCTTTATTAACCCCCGGAGCCGTGTGGATTACTTTTATCATGGATGGATGCACTTTATAGACTTCAAAACAGAAACGGCCATCACTGACATTATAAAGCTTGGAAGAGCCAGGACATTGTTTAATATAACTCATTTATATATATTAAGAATGTCATATAGGCTACACCTAAGGTGGTTTGAGGGTGAGTAAATCATTTATTTTTGGGTGAACCCAAAAGGGGTGAAGAGTCTGCTTGATGTGTTTTTCCTTTCCTACTAGATCAAAGCTCTGACTTCTTTCAGGCCATAAAACCATGGCAAGCAGAGGCCTGGTTTTCTTACTACGGGGATGTCATATACACCTTGGCATCTTGTATTGTGGTTGGTAAGGGGTTTTAAAGATTATTTGTTAAATATAACAAATACTTGTGTCTGATATGTCTCAGTCGTTACATTGGACACAGTTTGTTTCTGGTTTGGCTGTTTTTGACACTGTGCATGAACATTATATTTGCTGACTGTTGTTCTGTCTACCCTGTATTCAGTGCAGCCCGCCCCCTTGTGCTGATATAATATGCTAATTTTGGTTTACTTGAGCTGGCAGCTGCTATTGTCCAGCATTACTATCAGCTGTGAGCACTCCTAGCAGTGTCACTATTGGTATGAATTGGCTTTATGCACAGTTGCACTACTTCCTGAACTTAAGCCAGCTCCTTGTTTCCTGTCTACCATCATTGGACAAATTGATTAATCCAGGTGTGCCTGACCTCAGTAGTCACGGCAACAATAATCAGACAAACCTGACAAACAAAAAGTTCGGCCAATAATGGCAGATGGGAAATAAGGAGCTGGCTTGAGTTCAGGAAGTAGTGCAGCTGTGCATAAGGTCAATTGTGTGCTGTTCTATTTTTGCTATTTGCACCTGTTTTTTTTTTGTGTGTGTGTGTGTGTGTTATATTTTGTTTTTTTTTGTTTTTTGTTTTAAATCAGGTCTATATAAATTGTTTTGAGTTTGTTTTATGTTTGATACATTTCATGGTTTTGTTCTACAATATCCTGCCTGGTCAAACATTAAATAAAACTAAACTAAACTAATAATAATAAAACAAGCTAATCAATGTCTTCAGGACTGTACAAATAATTCGATTATACTACTATACTTTGTGAAGAAAAAGTACATAGCCTGCTTTTGAGTGTGTAGCAAAAGAGTAGCCTATAGCTAGTTAATATTTTATAGTGATTTGCATGTTTAGTCAACTGTAGGCTACGTGGTTTGTTTATAGGAAAATAAGATATAAGGCAAGATTGATGTGTTATTGCGTTAATATATTACTATCGTTGATTAGTCTACACTAAACTTGTTGGTGGAATTGTTTAACCAGAACACACACAGTTATGCTGTTAATGTCCTAAATATGCACTGTTAACAAAGCCTATTTCATGTTGATTTTTTCATGATTAAAAATAATAAACCTACAATGTAAACTAATGTGTTCTAAGTTAGAGTCACCAATTGCATGTTCTGTGCCAGAAAGTTTTGTAGCGTCTGTGGTGTGGATACAATCTGCCTCTGGTGGTGATAACAACAGCAACGAATTTAACGAACGTGACCACGTGTTGACACAAAAGAAAGACAGAAAGAAAGAAATGATGCAGTCAATCTCAAAGATGTTTCTTTTATTTTGGGCGTGGATCGTCGGTGCTGGTAAGAAAAGCTTATTTATTATCGAATGTTTTAACATTATTATTATAAAGTAAATCCGAGAGTCATTTCACCATTAGTTTTCAAGCAGTTCAGCTGTTGCATCTAGTAGCTTAGAAATTAAAATAAACCGTTGATACATTATTTTTCATTGTAGGTTATGCATACCAATATTTATTAAACTATTTTCATTATGTTTGTTTTTAAATATGGTAATTTTATTAAGGTATGTAATGTTTATAAGGTACTTTTAACCATAAAGATAATTTTGTCAATTATTGATGTCGAGATGAAGGTTTTGATGAACTAATTTGTTAAAGTGATACCATTAAGTGGCATGCTGTTGTTGGTGTTTTTATCATGAAATGTATGGCTACTGGTGGTCATAATGATTCAACTATGAATACAAGCTGTAAAATCTTAATTTTTAGTTTTTGTAGATGAGAACAAATCTTACATTAAATTTAAAGCTAGACCACATTATTTTAGCCTCTTTTAGGGTGAATGTTCCTGACAATTTTTTGGTGGCGATCCGGGGTCGTCCAGCTATACTGGGCTGTGAGTTCACACCAGATCCTGACCTGTCCAGCCTGGTGCTTACCTGGCAACGGGACTCACGTGTTGTCCACAGCTTCTATTATCAACAGGACCAACTGGACCGCCAGAGTCCAGAATACCATAATCGGACATCGTTGTTTATTTCAGAGATTGGTAAAGGAAATGCCACCCTTAGAATAAATTCAGTTGGACCTAAGGATGTGGGTCAGTACCTGTGCCTAGTGAGCAATGCTAAAGGGTCGGGAAAAGCCCAGATAGAGCTGGACTATGGGGGTACGCTGTCCTTAAAATAAACAGAAATTAATTTTTTATGCCTTGTTATTATTAAAGCTTGGAAAGGTTTTAAACTTTAATGGTGATTCTAGTATGTTAACTGATACGCAGTATATCTTTTATACAATTATCTGTAGCCTATTTGAATAGCCTATGTGTAGATTTGTTTAGTCAAATGCCTGTAACAGTAATACATATAGGACATTCTTTAGGAGATTTTTTAAAAAACGTTTCTTTCTAAATTTCTAAAAGTTACTGTTGGAGTATCTTTGCTTCCCGGGGATACTAAATTAACTCTCTATGTTTCCCAGCTCTTTACTCTGAGCCCAGGTTAAGCATCCATGTAAACTTCTCTGCATTGACAGTGCAGTTTGAGACGGAGGGATTCCCCAAACCTGAGGTGATCTGGCTGGACGAACATGGCCAAAACCTCAACTATCACCTGGAGCTCCACGGCCAGACAGAAGATGGGCTTTATTTAGTCAAGAGCAGCTATGAGGCCCAGATGCCGGCGATTAATGTCACATTTACATTAAAGAACCACCTCCTGAACCAGAACCTTCAGAGACCCGTGTTCCTGGATTATGGTAAATTCTCCTATTTCACTCTGAACTAAGTGCATGTCAGAAGGTTTTCACTAGGGTTAGTGAAGTAAAATTAAAATTCAGACCTATTCACCTTGAAAATGGAAGTATAATACCCATATTTATCCATAATGATTATAATAAGATGTTCACAGTCTCTGTGAAAGTGACATTGAATTAAGTGCTAAATGACATGTGAGAGGCTTTGTGAATTCATTCCAGTTCTGCAGGCACATTTTCAGTGTGCATGAGGTCATGTTTATTCTAATAAGAATAATAGTCCATTGACTATTAAGGAAAAAACAGTTCTCACATCACCTCATAATAAAAGAATGAAACAGTATCTTTTTAAACCAGTTTTGCTTGGAACAGTTAACGTCAGATAATAAACTTAGATCTGTTGTCTTTCAGAGATAACCACAAATGGAGGAAATTAACTCAATTTTTTTTCTATAAACCAAGTTTTTCTTTTCAACCAAGCCAAAGCAGAAATAGAAACATTGATCATTAGCCCATAGTGTTTTAACACAAGTTTTACTTGCTCAACCAGCAGTGAGTAAAAAATCAGATGAAATTACTGCTGCAGGGTGATGAAAAGTTGGTGGATATATTGTTTAACCCTACTCAAACATGAGGAAGAACAGATGCTGGGTTGTTGTAATTACTTCTAAAACATGTGTGTGGGAAAAAGCAACCAGCATCGGATTGCAGTGATTATGTTACAGTCAACAAGTACAACTAGTTCGGTTTGAAAACCTTGTTTGAGCAGTAACTGTCGTTCATTTGTTTCATAAATTTTGTAAGGCTAAAAGCATGCTGCTATTTTTAACGAATAATCGGAACAAAAGGCAGTTGAAAGATGGCGTGTATAATTCAAATATTTATCTGACTCTAATATAATTCATCTGATTCCATAAAGTTGTTGTTAATCTTTGACCTTTTTTTCAAAGATTAACAGGTAAAGGTCTTTCTTAGAACTGATGGGAACACATTTTAACCTGAACGTTTAGATAACGAAAGTTTAAGAAAGATTTTCAAAGCAAGCAAAGTCGTTTATTAAGTTACATGTTTAAATATACAGGCTGTAGAATGAAACAACATACTGTATAGTAAACTTAGTTGTAACAAATAATGCACTCTTGTGCAGACGAGGCTGTAAAAACCTTTTTCTTAGCAAGGTTACAGTCTCTTTCTCCTAGATCAACAGTTACTTTACCTTCTTATACCCTGAGCAAAGCATTGTTAAACATGAGTGGAATACCAACACCGAAACCGTCAGGAAACCAAAACATGCGGCAAATGCGTGCTAAGAACATTAACATTCTCCTCAATGCATGTTTAACCAGTACCTAGATTGTACAGATACTTTAATAGCTCTTTTAAGTTCACCACCATTCATTTCAGTGTATAAATTGTCAGATGAGACCAAACATGACATAGTTACATATTAGAACACACTAATTAAACCGTATGTAGTTGAAAGCATATGTCCTGTGAAGCAAATGATAGACGTGTCATTGAGGAGGTGCAAATAACTCTGCCTCTTCCATCAGAACTGTGCCTGGAGTGTCCCAACAGTCCTCAATCTGCATTATTAATGAAGCCCTATATTTGCTCAGCCCTACAAATATGAATACAAAATATCATGATTACATTATGTAAAAGAAACTCAACCAAAAACACAAGAAAATGTTGAAATGTTTTTTTTTTTGACTGAATAAACATTTATTAAATCTATCGCTTTATATTTTTTTTCTTTGGATTTTTTTCCTCAAGTTTCAATTTGGTGCTAAATCCTCTAAACCCATTTTAAAAATAATAATAATTGTGGTTTGAGGTAGAATCGATGCTTTATATCCAGTAATATTATTGATTTGTTTGCATTGACACTATGATGACATCACTGTTTTCTCTAGATGCTTTATAACGGAATTGATGACTGATGAAATTTGCATTTGTTGAACTAAACTGGATCAACAATGAACTGACTTAAACTGAGCAACGACACTGTTTTCTTTTTACAGCTGCTTTACAGCAGATTTCTGTTTGCATCATTGATTGTCACTTTCCTGTTTTTTTTTTTCTTTCAGTTTCAAATGAGCCTGGAGGTAGAAGTTGGAAGACAGCAGCAATAGTTTCTCTGTCAATAATAAGCGCCATTCTTTTTGCTGTTGTGATGCGTTTACTATTTAAAAAAACAATAAAACCCTATATTTGAACCTCGTGAGCTTTCTGTAAATATATTGGTTTCCATTGAGCTGTCTGGAAAGAGATTTCTATCTAAGCAACACATATTGAATGAGAGTAAGATAGCAGAAAAGCAATGTGGACTTGTGGGAATTTTAGCAATGTTATCATCCCCACAAACCCTTAAAACCACAAATATTGTTTATGGTCCATGATTAGTCTACTTGTGTAAAACATATCAATTCATCAAGGGTGTTGCTGTCATGTTCATGGCAGTATCCACCCTATACTTATTGCTAATGGCACAGAAGTCTATAGATTACAGAGAATTATCAAGTGCTGTGTCAACAATGACAATACCAGAAAAAAATCCCTTAAACAGTGAACAGTTATTATTGTAAACACTGAGTTTCTAAGGGAATCTAGATTCTTATTATCGAAAGGTGTGTGCAACTGTTAGAAGGTAAATGCTCCATAGTTGCACAAGCATCCAGTACAAACTTCAAAATATGCAAAAGTTTAGTGTATTACTTATGTTAAGGTAAGCACAATATTAAATCAATTGTCTATTCATACCGTACAGAATCATGATTATTGCAGTTAAAATATTAAATATTTAATTGAAAATTCAGTGTGTGAGTAAATTCCCCCTGTTGTTGAATTTCATATGACAGATTTAGCACAAAAAGAAAAATAAATAAGCAGTGAATACAAAGAAATGACTTTCGGCACACCCACAAACTCCCTCTTACGGTCTCTTTTTCTGTTGACATCTGCTCATTTGAGCATTCTTGCGTAAACTGACGTTAACTAAAGAATGTGATTGTATGTGCACTGAACAGACATTTAATCTACTTGCTTTTCACATGGCCAGTGATGTATGAGCACAGCAATGCAACAAGTCGAAACATGCATGCATTGCACAGAATTAGTCATACTGTAGCTTCAAACAGGAATCATTAATTTACATGGTTCACAATCACAGCTGAAGGTCTCCCCTTGTTTCGTCTGCGCACAAACCAAATTATAGCAATGACCAGAATAACGCAAACCACGGACAGGACAAGAGCGATGGTGCCTTGATTTGCAGTCGTGTCCTTATCTGAAACAGAAAAAGAAGCTTTGCTTAATGTGGTAAGTGCTTCAGAACGTGTTAAATCCAGATGTAGATGGATATTATACAGTTTATTTATTTCACAATATAAAAAAAGCATTTAAGATTAATAATCAAAATCCTTCAAAAAGCTTTCAAACCCTGAAATTCAGTATATGGATATTTTAAAGGTGTACAATCAGTCACTTGGATGACTTGTTTGCTGTAATCACAATGTAACACACTGAATAGCAGGTCTTAGTTTACAGTTGATTTTGTTTTGATTAACCACTTGTCCACTAGTTAACCTTTAAAGATGTACATCCATTAAATTAGAAATTCTCCTTAAATTAGAGCTCCACTAATAGAAAATGTTTGTAACTAGGTTACAGAGGCTTCTGCACAAATATTTGACAAGGAAAAACAGGCCACTCATGTATAACGTTAGATTACAGTCTTACGATAAAGGAAATTGAGACAAATAAAAAAAAAAATAGCGTTTACCAATAAAATTCCCCAAAATGGCTTCCATGACTTCATATAAGACACAAAGCTTCTGTTAAAAGATTTTAATGATATTTTAGGGGAAACCCACATCTATAATTAGTGTTTCCAAACCCTGTTCCTGGAGACCCACCAATGCTACACCCACATTAATCCAGATATTTGCAAATAATGCTTACCCTGTCCACCTTACTGTGCAAGCATTTCAGAAAGATACGATCCCTTTCACATGATACAGTTTGTCTTAGTGTGGACCAATGTTTAGAGAAAAAGATGCAACTAGTAGTATAGACTCCAAGAGCTCAAACTGATGGGTCAGAAAAGGGAGACATTGAAAATGTGTTCTGTTGGTGTGACTTCAATAGGCCATTTCCTAAACCAAACCACTAGGGGTTAAATCAAAAATGATAGTTCAAAGCAATAACCCAGAGGCTAAGCTTAAACCTAACCACTAAATATGATTGGTTGATAGGCGTGCTGATCCATGAACAACCTACAGTATACTTGGGTAAATTATGACAAATAATTAAAGTATCTTAATCTTGACAAACCATTTAAAAACACTGAATCATTCTCAGTTTAAATACATTTAAATAGCTGTTAATTACCTTCAGGGTTATGAATA
>JAOTRC010000011.1:13079818-13089961 GCA_027497675.1 Cyprinella lutrensis | reverse complement strand
ATATTTATACAACCGTAAGAATTTGTTTACAAAGAGTGATGATTGGCTATTGTGTGGAAAGCTCTTTTATAGAGATGTAATAATATTACTACATAATTTATCCTGTGGTAAGCAGGGCGGGACCGAGAGCTTTGGGAATGGAGCGAGGCCAGTGGCGTGATTGCTAATAAGTACTAATATCACCTGCGTGCCACACCGGTCTCGTGTCTCCCGGAGGATCTCCAGAATGGAGGAGTGACAACTGTGCAAGACGAGAGAGGATCAGGCCTAGCTCCGTACCCACGGCTCTCGGCCCCGCCCTGCTTGCCACATGTTCCATCGGAAAACTATGTTGATTTGCTACTCAGTTGACACATTTCTTATTATTATCAATGTTGAAAACATTTGTGCTGATTAATATTTTGTGGAAGCCTTGATAAAGTCCAAAAAAATGCATTTATTTGAAATATAAATCTTTTATAACATCATAAATGTCTTAATGGGCACTTTTGATCAATTTAATGTGTCCTTGCTGAATGAAAATGATTAATTTCTTTAAAAAAAAACGTACTACTTAAATGACTTTGGAATGAGATTATGAATTAGTGAATTAAGGCATAATGAGAATAATATTTGTATTTGAAATGTTCATTCAGTCATTTTGATGGCATGGACATCGTAGTTAGCGCGCCGACATATAGCCAAACTGCGACCTGAGTTTGATTCCCATCACGAGGTCCCTCGCCTATCCCATTCCCCTTTCTCTACCCCACGCTTTCCTGTCAAAATCTCTACGGTCATATCAAAAAAGGCCAAAACTTTGTCATTTTGTTTCTTTAAGCAGTACAATAATTTTAGAGAAGTGCAGTGAACCATGATGTCAATTTTAAATGAGTTCATCTTGTAGGGATCTTTTAGCTCTAAAATTCTTCAGCACTGTATCTTTTACATGCTTTCATGCTTTCTGGTGTTGGACATTCTTTAGTTTGTCAGGTAGTTCAGAAGTGCATCTGGCTCTTCATGTTTCTTTAATGAATCAGAGTGAAACAGGCATCAGGGGTTCTGCAGAATTGCAGGTGCATTAAATGTCTGTTTGTTCTGCCTGAGGTGAATCAGGAGGGGGGCAGGTACAGTGGACACACTTTTCTGAAGGCTTATTAATGTTTCATATTTGACTATCTGTCCTCTCTCCTTGTCTCTCTCTCTCGAAGTGAAAGTGGGTATGATCTACTGAAAGTTGTGTATTTTTGTTCCCTATAGCACTCTTGGTTGCTGCCCGTATGCATGAGTTCCGTCGCACAATTAAGGAAGTGATCAGCGTGGTGAAAGTCTGTGAGGCCACACTGAGGAAAAGGTGTGTTTTGACTTGAAAAAATCACAGTATGACTACAAGCTGTGCTCAGTTATTACAATTCGTAATATGTCGCAGTATCATTCATATTATATAATTGGTGCTATTCCTGGATTTTGTTTTGTAGTTTCTTTATGAGGCTTTGAATTTAGGCCCGGTTTTGCTATTTTATGTTTTGACCCCCAGTGTGTTTGATTGAAAGGCTGAATGAATTTGAGGACACGCCCACTAGTGAGCTGACTATTGAGGAGTTCATGAAGGTGGATCTGGAGCAGGAGTGCGACCCGCCCTCTTACACGGCTGGACTTAGGAAGCAAAAGCTAAAACAGGTTACGAATCACACTTTTATTTAGAATTATGAACATTTAAAATCAGCCATTCTGTCAATATGTGCTTTCACACAGTCAGACCAATTATTTTCTCTGATGAATTCTTTCACAGATTGAACTGGAGCTTTCAAAAAAAGTTGATGATATTGAAGGTACCTTGAAACATTTACTGTAGACAGAGTTTATGCTCAAATTTTCATCATGGATGTTTTAACACACACTTGTTTGTGCTCTGCAGGTGAAATCTGTGGCTATCAGGATGAGATTGAAATCGAGCTGGAGAGCTGCAGGCCCAAAGCCAGGGGATTTTATGCATCCTGTTCCAAAGAAGGTATAGTATTCACACACAATCCCACAGAAAGATTGTTACATAGAAACCTGTTTTTTTTTCCAAGTTCACACTTACACTACCACTCCAAAGTTTGTGTCAGTATTGTGTCAGTGTTTTTGAAAGAAGTCTCTAATGTTCATCACCAAGGCTCATTGATTTGACGAAAAAATCCATAAAATCAGTGTAAATAAATGTCATTTATTACTGTTATGGCAAAGCTGAATTTTCAGGAGCCATTACCCTTCAGTCTTGTTTTATGCTTCTTCAGAAATTATTATAATATGCTGATATGCTCAAGAAACATTATTTATCACAGATGAAAAGCTTGTGCTGCTTAATATTTTTGTGGAATCTTTGATTGTATTTTTTTTCTGGAATATTTCAAGATTAGAAAGTTGAAAAGTTCAGCATTTATCTAAAATAGTAATATTTAAAAACTATTTAAATCATTTAACTCAACTTAATGCTTTCATGCTGACTAAAAATATTAATTTATTTTTTGTTTAAACAATTGTACTGACCCCAAACTTTTGAACGGTAATGTATATTGTTTCTTAATGTGAGGGTAATATTTTTAACCAATACAATACACACACATACACATACATACAGGCATGTTAACCTTTTTATATCATTATTAATCATATCATTTATCATTTTCAATATCAATGAACTTTCTTCAATATCATTTTTTATATTTAAAACATTTGAAAAAATATTTAAAAATTAAGTATCCAGTATTTCAAAATAACAAACTTTTAATAATACTGAAATATAGCTTTATGTGTGATTGACTTGGCTCGCAAGTGTATGCTAGGCCAGCTTATTGTGCATCAACAGGTTTTGAGACTCACATGCTTTGCTTTACTTAAAGATTGTCTATGGTGCATTGTCTCCGATGGGAGTGCATATTTATACAACCGTAAGAATTTGTTTACAAAGAGTGATGATTGGCTATTGTGTGGAAAGCTCTTTTATAGAGATGGTTTGCTTCATGAGAACCACGATTATTGGCGAATTACGCTTAAAACAAATAATTATACTGTTGTCACAATTTCTCTTTGTTTAGTGAGAACTGCTGCTCTCACAACGTTTTCTCCAGGAAGTGGAGTGTTACATCCCTTGTGCAAAAATTCTGTTTACGTTCCTGTCCAATTAGTTCCTTGTTCAGCAGCACTCACATCCAGAGATCCAGTACTTCCCCATGCGTGATATATCTCTCTCTAATGTAGTGATTACAGCAGGGAGCTAATTAAGACTGCGAGCGTGGGTGTGTTTGTGTGTGTGCCTGAGTGCCTTTTCCTGCATGTGTGTTCACTTTTCTATGGTGTGTGTGTGTGCATCCACGTTGTGTTGCTGCGGTCAGCTGTGTTAGTTTATATAATTACTTTCTTCCCATGTCAGCTGGATCATAGCGAATCAAAATCAAAGGGCGAATGCATTCATGGTTTAATTAGCTAAATAATTTAATTACAAAAATAATTGTACTTTATTTGCATACATACAGCAGTTTCCTTTCATCTTTATACTCCGTTTACCTTTTATTGGTTGTTCTTGCAGTTATTTGAGAGATGCATGTGTATTTACTCGCTTGCTTTTCCCAGATGATGTGATTTCCTTGGCATCATCCGGTGTCCTTGCTGGTAATGATGAAGGAGAGGATGACGAGCTGAGGGCAGCAGCGTCTCACCTGTGCAGTACTGTATGTGGAGAGGATGGAGGTGGCTCTCAGCAAGAACGAGATGGAGAGAAAGTCACTCCAACCAAACGGCCCTCGTTAGCATTATTGCTTGGTGCTTTGCCCACTGCGGCCAGTTTGGGCCTGCCCGAGTCCATCACCAAAATGGGAGAGGAGAAGGAGAACGGTAGGATTGTAATTTCACTTTCAAGTTGCTTCAACACTTAATCCATTTTAGTTCCACAGTCATTCTTTGTTACCACAGTTTTGCTGTGATAAGATTGACAGGGTACAAGCAGAGGAAGAGGAGTGGCAACTAGAATGACAACTTTGTGAAACATTAACATTCTTTTAATCCATTTTCATTACACATTTGAGCTTCATCCTTTTTTAGTTTAAGAAGTGTGCAACTATAGTAACTGCTTTTTTTAAAATGCATTCCCCCAGTTTCACACACAAGGCTTTAGCCTAGTCCCAGATTAAAATGGATGTTTTAGCCGTTTTAATTAAAAGCAAAAAATACCTGTAGTGTTTTTTTTTTAATAAGCCATTTTAATAAAAGCTGCTTAAATGCCCTAATTAAACTAAGGCCTAAACCTGGCTTAATTGAAGCCAGGTCAGTGTAACTGGTCCTAAAGTGTTTCTTTCATTTAATCAGATTACTTTCAGTCACACACAACTGGAGTGACTCCTTTTCAGAACACTCAAATCAAAGAACACTCTAATTAATCCACTTTCATTGAATCTACTTTCATTTCACATTCGTGTTAAAGGGATAGTTCACTTTGAAATTAATTTTGATATGTTTTAGCTTACCTCAAGGGCATCCGAGATGTAGGTGTCTTTGCTTCCACAGTATTTTCAATTTGGAAATTTTTAGGTCAAACCGTTCTTGTCTGTCAGTCATATAATGGAGGTCTATGGGGTCCAACTCAAAGAGCATTTAAATTTTTCAATTTGTGATCACTTCCGGTGCTTTCCGGTGCTTGCGCGGACAGAAGCACCCTCAGAGTATTTGGACTTGACTATGATTACAAGAGGTAAAAACGATATAAATACAAACAATCCGCTCGTTTCGTGTCTTAGGCCATCAATGTGTACTTACATTTACGAGTCATTAAATCATGTTTAATTTGAACTTTTTTGTGCATGCTCTTTGAGGTGGACCCCATATACCTCCATTATATGACTGACAGACAAAAACGATTTGACCTAAAAATATCAAAATTGAAAATACTGTGGAAACAAAGACACCTACATCTTATATTTACATTTATTCATTTAGCTGACGCTTTTTTCCAAAGAGACTTACAATTGCTATAGATGTCAGAGGTCGCACACCTCTGGAGCAATTAGGGCTTTAAGTATCTTGATCAGGGACACATTGGTGTCTCACAGTGGATTCGAACCCCCACCACCCATCTTGGATGCTCTTGAGGAAAGCTAAAACACATCAAAAATTAATTTCAAAGTTAAATCACACACTTGTGCTGTTATGATATGAGTAGAAGAAGAGTAGTGGAAGTGGAGTGATTTTCTTTTCTATAAAATAATTAATTTTCTTTTAATTTATCCACTCTATAGTGAGAGTTACCCAGCCTCTGGAGAGCAGAACTCAAGAGTGACTTGTTTATCTGAAATGATTGCGTTATCTTTTACGGTTGTTGCATTTACATTATGCGGGAGCATTCGAGAGAGAGAATAAGACTTTGTTCATCACAGGCAGAAGAGCTGCAGCCGGTAAACTCCTGAGGATAGAGTGCTGGCAGGTTGTCAGATTGTGTGATTGGCTGTGCGAGCAGGTTGTCATGTTTTCGATTGGTTGTGCTGATTGTGGATGATTTGTATGGGGCGGAGGAAGAGGAAGCCCCCCTCCACTCTTTGAAGCACTAATTGAACACAGCACCTTGTCATTAGCGCACTGTCTTTCATCCACCCACTATGCCCGGCAGTATGCACATTTGATTGCCCGCGAGACCCGCGCATACAGTGTGTGTGTGTGTGTGTATTTTGGTTTGGTTTTTGAGTTGGGTTCAGGAAAAACCATGACTCAGAGAGGAGGTATTTTGTTAGTGTTTTTGTTCTGCCCTGTGTCCATGTAAACTCAAGTGGATGCCTTGTTGAACTGTGACACTGCCATTTATTTCCATCAATTTGCTCATTTCATGTTCGTGATGATATGGCCCCTGACAAAACATGGTTCTCTCTGAAAGTGAGTGCACTACTCTGTCTTGGTTCTGTCTGCTTCAGCTTTTCTTTCTATTCTCCCTGTTTATTTTTAGGCTACCTCATTGTTCCATTCCAGACAATAGAGTGTACTAGTTGCTGTGCGTGAGAGTGAGATTGAGCTGGATGTTCTTATTTAAAAATGCAAAGTGTTTGTTTGTGTTATGTGTGAGTATATGTTGCATCAGAGAGAGAACTTTCACTACATCTCATTCAACTTAATAACATTATCACCAATTACTGGCAACACTAGTCTTGTCCGTCATCATAATTTACCTTGAAGATGGATTATATCAACCAAAAAACGTGTTTTTTATTTATTTATTTACTCACCCTAATTGTTTTCAAACCTGTAAGACTTTTTATCCTTTTGTGGAACACAATAGAAAATATTTTGAATTGGTGACCATTGACTTCCATTTTATGAACAAAAAAACAGAGGCTTTTCCCAAAATATCTTCTTTTATGATCAACAGAAGAAAGTCATACAAGTGAGCTATCCTTTTTACTGACTTTAATTGTTACCTCTTTCATTTATTCCATTTTAATTTAATTCTTTTACTCCACACTGTTATTTTATTTACGCAGAAGTTCTTTTGAATGATATACCTTACTTACTTAAAGTCGTTATTTTTGTTGTTTTTTCAGCACAAAAAGTGTTCTCGTCATTTGATAAACTTAAGATTGAGCCACTGTAGTCACTTGGACTATTTTAACGATGTCTTTTCAAGGCCGGCGAGTTTGAATCCCTCAAGAAGCCTATGGACTAGTATGCGTGATCCAGCTCTCAGATTTCATCAAAAATATCTTAATTTGTGTTTTGAAGATGAACGAAGGTCTTACAGGGTTGAAACAACATGAGGGTGAGTAAATACTGAAAACAAATTCATTTTGGGTGAACTAACCCTTTAACTGTTGAAAATGTGAGCGCGAGCAGGCTATATGGATGTCCATCCTCTCCTCCTTGTTTTTTTCTTTTTTGTAACTTTTCTTTTTGCCTTGTTCCTTTTTTCTAAGGTCAGACTCAGTTCTCTTTTGTGAGGATGTCAGAGTGGTGTCCCTGTTGTCTCTTTCTCTCTCTCTTGTCTGTGTGTGTTGGGGGAGAGAGATCTGGTGCTGTTGTGTAATGCAGTGTATTTTTCTGAGGGGGCGGAGGGCCTGTGATCTTAACAATGCAGCAGTGAGTGCGAATCTCCAGATGGCCATTCACTGTCCTCTCTGACCACACAGCAGGAGATACCAGCAACATCCCCAGGTTTACTGTGATTCCGTTTCTGTTTTTCCTTTTTGTTTATAGATCAGTCAGTATATTAAATATATTCGCACACTCATAGTTTCCATTCCCTTTGTATAATGTTAGTGTTCACTGTTGATCTGCAATAGGAAAAAAAGTCGATGGAGTCTTTCCTCCCCTCCCCATCCTTTAGATCCATCCATCCTGAATCTTCAGAGCAGGAGGAGATAAGAGACTTGTTCAGTTACACTAAGAAAGGGTGGGAGGAGATAGAGAGAGAGAGAGAGAGGAGGGGAGGGAGAGGTGCCTTTCAAAGGAGAATGAAAGACAAAGTAAGTGTGTGACTGACATTTATTCTTCTTGCTCGCTTTGAACGCATCCTCAAGACAGCTGTTAGGGGTTTGTAAAGGACAGATGGGCCAAAAGTGACGGTAATTTACATTCATAAGGCCTTTATAACGCACACAGATGTGGCTTTGTTAGGCTTTATAACAATGTTCATAAACACCATGTTTAGAATCATGTCACAGATCACATGGTTTGAATTTCGAGGTGCCCTTTTGATAATAATTGAATACTTTACTCAGCAAAAAGACCAGTTACAAAGAATTTCTAATTCAAATAAGTTCTTTTAAACTTTCTATTAATCGAAGAACCCTAAACATTTTTTTTATCACGGTTTCCTCAAAAATATTTAAGTTCTTAACATTGATAATAATTTGAAATATTTATTGAGCACTAATATAATGTTTATATTAGCATATTAGATCATGTGACACTGATGAGACTGGAGTAATGATGCTGAACATTCAGCTTTGCCATCACAGGAATTATTTTTAAAATATAAAAGTGGAAAACGGTTATTTGAAACTAATAATATTTCACAGTATTTTTTACTGTTTTTTAAATAGTGTTGTTACTGTAAATTTAGATTAAAAATGCAGCCTTGGTGAACATTATTGAATAAAAAAAATATTACCCCAAACTTTTGAATGGCATTGCATATTTATTTATTTATAAATATAAAATGTTAATGTTGTCATCAAATTTTCAACATTAATTTACTTGATTTTATTCAACAAAATGCAAATTGTATTATGAATAAATAATAAATATATTGGCAAACTATATTTTTGAATTTTAATTGTTGTATACTTTTAAAATGAGTTTTGAAAGCTGTGAAACTATTGTCAAACCAAGTTTTCAACTTGACACACTTCATAATGTTTTCATCCGTTACTTTTTTCCTGCCGCTTGATTGATTCTCTTTATCATTTTCGTCCTTGCCACTCATTTATTGCTTTTTCTTCTAATGAAATGCAAGCACTGACAGTGATGTGATGTCATCTGACAGATACGCTGCTATCTGTGCGAAACATGACATCATAAAAGTGTGACTGATTGATAGACTTGTGGAGAGGAAGACAACAAATCACTATGTAAGGCCCGATCCATGTGATAGACATGTTCACTTTACCGTTAACGTGCACTGACAGAAAAATCTGTGCGGACCCCCATGAGGCTGTTTTCCTGTCTAGATTTAGCACCTGAAGGGCAGCCGAATGTGAGTGAGAATGAGAGAGATCTCATGAATAAAGTCTGTTCAAATCTTTTCCTCTTGCCGGTACATTTACATTTTATTGTTTAAAAATGTGTCTAACCCTCCCCCATTTTTGGTCTGTAGATGTACAGTAGAGTGTGAAAAAGTACATGAATATATTTTCTCTTGACATTTTCCCTCTCTCGCTCTCTCTTTCCAGCCTCTGGGCGATATAGAACAGTTGCAGCAGGTGTGTGAGTGGGCGAGGGGTTTCCCTGGGGAAGTCACAGGGGCAAGAAGGGGTCAGTTTTTAATGGGCCTGTCTGCCCTCTTCGCCTCCAGAAGAAACCCCCCCTTCCTCTCTCTTTCCATATCTCTGCATCTCCTTTGTCCATCTTTTCCTTTCCACGAGCTTCAGCGCTTGTTCTCCTGACCGGCCAGTCAGTTTGAGTGACGTTATCAGATGATTACATTTGATGAGCTCCTGCTTGTGTTGAAGAGTGAGAATTGTCCATGGGAGAGAAAGAAAGGAGGCGTCCATCTGGTGGTATCTTGAAATATCTGTTTTTTGTTTAGTCAGGGATAGTGCTCGACTCTGAACAGGTGTTGGTGTCAGTGAAACCTCTGGAGACGAGGGGGGCCTTGCATGGGGAACGCTAATGTCTGGGTGGACAACATCATTCAGAAATATAGCCTCAGGACCATGTTCAGGACGTTTTTGGATTTAAGAACAGGGGAATAGATGAAGAGGGAGAATGATTAGTGTTAAGTGAAGTCACTCATTTGTTGTTTCTCTTCTCTGTAATTTTGTTGAACTTGGCTCCTTTTTTCTGCTTCTCGGGTTTTTTGCCTCTGTTGTGTTCAGGGAATGATAAAGGGACAGTTCGTTCAGAAAGTAAATTTATTTACTGTGTGCAACAAAAAAATTGACTATGCTTTTTTTCTGTAGTGTACAGGTGCTGAAAAAAGCTTTAAAATTGTTCTTTTGTATTGGATCTATGCATTGAATCAGTTGATCTGCCTTATAATTTGGCTGGTTTACAAATGGGACTTATCCAGTTTTTATCCAGAGTTAATATATTAATTTACAACGTTGGATATTGGCCGATGAAATCACAATTGACGATTCTTCTTTATATGGAATATTGAAGTTTATTATGAATAATTTATTTATGTGCATCATTTTAAAAAAACAATCCAGTCTCTTCCTTTTGGACAAAATCAAGTCCCACCCTACATTTCTTCTCATTCGAGAAGCTAATTCACTCAGGTATACATCACCATAATCAAGAAAAGATTATTGAAAGTTGAATTTACCGTTGCGTTGCTTCATATTGCCATTAAAATTACGGTAACACTTTACAATAAGATTCATTAGTTAACATTAGTAAATGCATCAACTAACATGAACTAACGATGAGCAATGCATTAGTTACAGTGTTTATTCATCTTTGTTAATGTTAGTTAATACAAAT